>VZUI01043193.1:0-21809 GCA_013401135.1 Cettia cetti
CCCATCCCATCCCATCCCATCCCATCCCATCCCATCCCATCCCATCCCATCCCATCCCACCACAGGGCTCCTGCTGCATCTCACCCCCATCTGCCTTGCTGCAGCAGCCACCAGCAAGCTTCATAGCCACGCTGCTCCCTTCCCCTCTGTGCTTGTGTTAATAAATATATTCAGCCACTCAGGGCCTGGGGTGACCTCAGGCTCTCCACTATTAACCTTTCTGCCTGCTGAGAATTGGCCATTTGTTCCTTCCTATTCCTCCCTGTCTTATCTTGGTTTTAATCCATGCTTTGGCTTTTCCTCTCATCCTGTGGTTACCAGGTTTCCTTAATAGTCTCCTATGAGGGGCTTTATCAAAAGCCTTTTGAAAGCCTTAATAAATTATAGGCATGACTCTGCCAGTCCCTGTTATCTTGTTAACCCTTCTGGAGCATTCCCAGCTGGGATGAGAGAGCAGAGCCTCTGCCTGCCTACACGGGATCATGGCCAGCTCTGCAGAAAGCCTCCAGGGCTCTCTTGTGTCTCCTGCCTGGTTGAAGAGGACGTGGCATTTATGATGCTGAAACATTTTCCAGTTTCACTTCAGGAGAAAGAGCTACTCTGGGGAACTGAAAAGCCACCCATCAATCCCCCTCACTTAAAAATATGTTGTGCTGTTTGGTGTACTTCATATGATTTCTGTTTTAATTTTGACTTTAACTCATGACTATACATGGACAAGTATGAGACAATGAAGGTATTTCCAAGCAAAGAAAAGATACTGTGCCATGCAAATACTGAAGGAGATTGTTTCAACATTTTTTAAAAGGTCTTTTCATAAATAATTTTGGAGTATAAGGAATCCACATGAGTTGAATCCAAGTTTCTGATGGCAAAGCCATTTCAGGAACCTGGAACATTATGGTCTCCCCCTAGCTCCTTGGGCCATTCCATCCCTTTAAATTTTAGCTTAGCATAAGTCATAGACGAAGAAGACGTCTCTGCTACTGGATGAGAACAGCTGGGGGTGCATTCAAGTGAGCTGCACCCTCTTGTGTGTGTGTGGCAGGACAGTGGCAGGTCATTGTCACACCTAATTGGGAGGAGAACATCCCCAACCTTACCACCTTCTCCAGGATGAGACACTGTGAGGAATGCCCCCGCTCTCCAAATGTGTCTCCCTGCCCTCAGCTCTTTCTGGAATTCAGTACCTGGATTCAAAATGCCTTTCACAGTTTAACAAGCAGCCATCTCTCCCCACCCCACATGACTCCATCTTTTCAAACGTTTTGTGGAGGTCATTGATGGCATATTTAATTCCCTGCAGAGCAAGCTGTTCAGTCTCAGCTGTCTCCTCACCTCTTTTTACCTCTCACCAGCTTCAGGAGTCAAGCTTTATCCTCCTGGAATTTTTCCCTTCCACTTGTCCATCAAGCCGTGTCTAAGTCAGAGCAGCTCAATTACTCTTTTGCTGAAATCTCCTGGGTAATTTGGGTGAGATTGGCTCAGCAGGAAGCAATGTGCTGGCTCTGTCTGTGCCAGGTGGCTTCAACACTGTGTACCAACTCCAAGGCCATGGCAGAGCCCTGCAGCTGCCCTCGGAGAGACCAGGAGAGCAGGAAAAAGCAGGCTGTGATCACCTGCAGGAGTGTGTGGGGCTGCAAAGTCCCATGCAGTGCACCAGAACCTGACGTGACCCCCATCTTCCTTCAAACTCCTTCTCTACATCCACTGTGTTGCAAAATGAGGACGGGGCTGGCAGGCGTGGCACTGTGGGACACGAAGGTGGCACAGATGGGCAAGGGAAAAGCCGTGCACACAGGGAGGTTCCCCCACCCCCTTGGCTCTCCATCATCAATCAGGTGTTTCCACAAGCAGGGCAGCAGAGGTACCTGCACCTGAATTAGCAGTGCATTGCTGGGCACCAGGCTAATGTCTCTCTCCATCTGCATAGGACTCTGCATGCCTTGCTAATAACAAAAAATAAAAGGAGCTTTGCCGTGAGTACGGACTTTCATATCCCAGGTAGCCTGTGTGTGAATGCCTAATGCCTGACTGATTATTGTTCGCCTGGTATTCAATAGTTTGAAAAAATAAAAAGTCCTATAGTTAGAGAGTGAGATAGGACTGTTTAATTTCAGGCCATTATCTCCTGGTAATTGCTGGAGGAATTTCATTCTATGCCAGTGCAAGGAAAAAAAAAATTATGTTTTTTCCCCTTAAAGAGAGAGCCTGCTTTTCTCCAAGGGGTTCAGGGCTTTCAGGCCACGGTTGGAAGCAGGAGCTGTGGCTGCTTTATCAAATTCGCATTTCATTTCCAGCATGCACCCAAGCTGCATGTAAATTATAATGAGAAAAGGGGAAAAAACAAAGAGATAGAGCTCAAGAGATGGGAAATGATAATGAAATCAAATGAACTCAGGGCCTTTGAAGACTAACAGAGCCACAGACAGACAGATATGTACACACTGACAACGATAGAGACAAGCAAGAGACATGCATGAGGAGACAGCAAGAGTAGAAGGCTGATAGAGAGTGACAAAATTGGAGATTTGCACCCATGGTGTGCACAAGGACACAACATGTGAGTGATCCTGAAAGGATCTCTGCGCCACAAAGACCTTTAAAGCCATAGTTCTGGAGTGTACAACCCACAGGAGGCTCCTGCTGTCTCTGTGTGTCCCAGTCCTGCCATGCTGTTTCAGAAGTCCCAAGGGTGTGTGATGAAACCTAGCACCATTTTCCCCACAGGAAAGGACCCTTTGCAGTCTTCAGCTTCACAGCTCTAATCTTTCCTGTGGAGCCAAGCCGTTGGGAGGATGTGCCCACTGCATGATCTGACCTAAGGATGAGTCATTCTGGGAGAGAGGAAGGGGAAAATTTCCAGTAAACTCAGGTGCTTCCTAGTCACCTGTTTGAAGGAAAACAGGTTCAGCCCTTCACTGAGGTCAAGAGTGAGCCTGGGACATGGAATACAACCAGCCTCACCTGCCCAGCTGAGGGTGTGGACCTGAGGCTGGAGAATGAGAGCTGTTCTACAGCTGGGCATAAGATAAACCTGGAGACAACTTCTCACTTCTGCTGGATATTGAGTCTTGGGTCACATCTCATAAATGAGAGCTCTGGCAGGGATTTCAGAAGGCTTCAGTGGTGTTTGGGCAGGAAAAGGTCTGCTATTCTGGCTGTCACTTTTCAGCTTTGCCTCCAAAACCCTCTAGTGGCTGGGGTGACCAAGTTGCAAGCAGGGGATTGACATCTGTAAATGTCACTCTTCCAAGCCAGCAGGCCAGTGGCACAATAAGGAGCAGTCAGGATCCCACCACTATGGGCAAAGTTTGGAGGCTATGTCTCAGTAACTCCCAAATAAGGGCAGAGAGAGAGACTGGCCCTTGTTCACTGTGCATTACATAAGCACCACAAAGGAACTTATGAAGAAGTTATGAAGAACTTAGAAGCCTCTTCAGCCCAGGAAGGTAAAGGCTGACTGCCCTGGGTGCCACAATCCACCAGGGCCAGAAAGATGCCATGAGGTTCATTATCCTGAGTTTTAGGGAGCTTCAATTCATGGCTCCCTCCTGGGCAGTTTATTCCCCTCATTGCAGAACACCTGTGCTGTGTTTCTAGGCTCAAAGGGGAAAAGAAGGAAGGAAAGACAAGGTGCCACTACTTAAACCAAAATACCTTAAGAAAAACCAGGCAAATACCAACACAGTAGCCAAATCCCAGTGCTGCAAGGTAAATTCCCAGCTACCCGTGAAAAGCACTTGTGCTTGCTTGAGTAACTTCTGAACTACTCATGATGAATCACACACAACTCAAGAATTATTAGGGATTAATTTAGTAATGTATATTTATTGTCATTGTGATTATGGGAGTAGCTAGCAACCAGTGTCATTAGGATACCTGCTCCTGGGCATGCTGGGTGTGGTGTGGGAGTCCATGGAGGTCAGGATACTGCTGTCAAGGACTGGAGATCAGAGCAGTTTTGTGTAGTGTGTTCCCAAAATCCCAGCACAGGGCTGACTGTGCCTTTCATCAGGCCCCATGGTGCTCTGCAGATCCTGTGAGCAGCAGTCTGGCACCAAGAGGAGCTAAATTTGCACAAGAGTAATTTGAAAATCCTTCAGAGCTTGCTAACTTCTCTTGGCTCTAACAAAACCAATGCAGGAAAAGCAGGATTAAAAAAGAAAAAAAAAAAGAAAAAAGGAAAAAGAAGCCAGAGATTGATTCTTACCTCATATCATTAAAAAATAAATTGCTGTAGCGCTATAACATAAAGTAAGAATCAATCTTATTTTTTAACACCAGAAATAACCTAATGAAATACAAGATTGATTCTGAATATGGGCTTCTTGGTGGAGCCCCTGTGGGAATTGATTACAAAATTGAATGTCTCAGAGCTGATAAGATGAATTTGGAATAAATCTTACTTTTAACTACTCCCTTTTTATGCTCATAAAAAAAAGAAAGATTGATTCCAATCAAAACTTCTTCTAAAAAGTGAGACAGTTTCGATTTGTCGAGGCAGTTTTTCAACAGAACAGCACTGAACTTCAGAGCCAATCTCACCCCTAGTTATGCGTTCCCCAGGGAGGAAAAATACGAGGCACAATATTTCTGATTTACAGCTTGAAATGAGACAGTAATGATCATAATAATCAGGACAAGAAGAAGGAGAGAGCCTCAAGTGGATGGCAGCTCTCTCGACTGATGATGCCAAGGGAGGCAGTGATTTGGAAAGTGAAGGTGGAGAAGCAGCTCCCCCTCCACCATACTGCAGGGGACTGCTGAGGACACCTCACTCTGCAGATTCCAGGGTATAACATTGGATCTGTTTATTCTGCAGAAAAGAAGTCCTGCTGGGAATCCCTCCAGCTTCCCAGGACTGCGCCTCCAGTCCTATCACTATCTCCTGCCTGGCCCACAACAGCAGTAGCTCCTAGAAGCTTTCTGCATTCATGGATAGGAAGTAGAGGCCAGTCCACTGGGATGGAGGCTACCCAGTCCCACCAAGTTTTGGGCTCACCAAGTTTTGCTCACAGACTCTCTGTGATAACTCCTATACCCTCATTTCTAATTACACTTCATGGTTTTGTCCCCATGGGCAGCAGCCCTGGACTTACCAAAAAATGAAGCAAAGTGGTTGTGTAGTCTCAGGGCCCACTCTGTGCCTCCTATAATCTCTTATAGGAGTTCCAGGGCTCTTGTTGGTTGGGTAGTTTCTCCTCATCTCTAGATTCTATTTATTCATGACCCATTCACGCATGTCCATTCTAGTGTCAATATTTTATTTCAGCTTCAGTCACTCCCTTTCCCACCTGGGCACCTGTGCAAGATGGTGTTTTGCTCCCATCTCTTCCACCAAATGCTTCTACACCAGGGCAATCTCACAAGGGATTTTTTTTTTTTCCACTTTTCAGAAGAAATGCTATTATGATACACAACTTGTGTCTGTTTCTGTTGCTGAATAAAATTTGAAGACCATCTATCTGTTCCTTTTTCTTTATCTATCTTTTTCCTCATAGAATCACAGACTCATAGGTTGAAAGGGACCCTAAAGATCATCCCATTCCAATTTCCCTGCCCTGGGCAGAGACATCTTTCACTAGACCAGGTTGCTCAGAGCCACATGCAGCCTGGCCTTGAACATTTCCAGAGATGGGGCACCCACAATTTCTCTGGGAAGCCTGTTCCCATGCCTCACCACCCTCATAGTAAAGAATTTCTTCCCAATATCTAATCTAAACCTACTCTTTTTTATGTTTGAAGTTATTCCCCTTGTCATTGAACTGCTCAACAGTTCCTGTTGAAGAGTCCTTTTCAAGCTCTCTTATAGTCCCTTTAGGCACTGGAAGGTGCTCTAAGATCTCCCCAGAGCCTTCCCTTCTCCAGGCTGAACAACCCCCACTCTCTCAGCCTGTCTCCATAGCAGAGATGCTTCATCCCCCGATCAGTTCTGTGGCCTTCTCTGGACCTTCTCCAGCAGATCCCTGTCCTTCCCATGCTGGGATCCCAGAGCTGGATGCAGAGCTCGAGGTGGGTCTCACCAGAGCAGAGCAGAGGGGCAGAATCCCCTCCCTCCCCTGCTGCCCATGGGGCTCTGGGTGCAGCCCAGGACACACTTGGATACCATTGGCATATGGTGCAATATGGCTCCTTCCTTTCAATCCTCAAGAAAATGACATTTAAAAGGAACACCAACCACAGCACCATCTCCTCTGAATTATTTTTTTGCCCCTCAACACATTTTAGGTGCACTGGGACCACTCACAGAAACAATCTGTGTCGTTTTTCCCACAATTGCCCAGCTTGGACACAGCCCCATCCCTGCAACATGTGAATCTCAGACAACACCCTTCCTCTTTTGCCTGGATCTCCCACATTCTCAGCAAAAGGCCTCTCCCTTCTCTGGGACAAACACACCGGACCCAGATGGGTGATGAGAGATGAGATGCATTGCTTCTGACATGTGGGGTCCTGGGGAGAACACAGATGCAGCACGGCGCTCCAGCTGGGGAGGTGCCATGCAGCAGGGCCAGGCGCTCTGCCTGCGAGCAGATACACAGCCCCTGCTGTGCCGAGCACGGGGATTCCCTCCCTGTCACACGCCAGATGTGCTCCTGACGTCCTTGAGTGTTGTGACGCATGGGGAAGGCGAGGGAGCTGTGGGCGTCTGCTTGGTGCTCACCCCACGCTCAGGAGAACCTTTGGTGTGTCACCACGGTCCGTGCTGACTGTGGAGTTGTGGCATAGGTGGGAAGAGGCATTCATCCTCCTTTCCCCCTCCTTGGACACCTGGCTGTGATTTCAAAAGCACTGCAGGCTGAATTCATTGCTGAGGGCCCTCCTGGTTCCTGCAGACTGGGAGGCAGCTCGTAGGTCTACATGAAGAACATTTAATTCTCTGATCCCAGCAAAATCTGGTCTGCATTAAAAATAACAAAAACTCCCTCAAACCAATTGTGTTTAAATAAGGTTAGAGATCTGACTGAGAGCATCAAAAGCAAATTCCAAGCCCTAATGAAGAAGGATAGTCTGGCATGGTAATAATAATAAACTCTGTGCACACATGTATGTATATATGTATACATGTATATATGTATTTATAGAAGGAGAATTTCATCTGAGGAGATGAGAGCCCTATAATTAGTGTGATCTCATGGCTGGACCAGGAAGCACAGCAGGTAAGTGCCCTTGACCTGCAGATCTCAGCTTGGTGAAGGAAGAGAAAAGGGGTGGCCCAGAGAAAAAGGGGAAAAGAAAGGTTTGCCTCCTGATCTTTCCTTGTCCCAGCAGCAGCCCTGGGATGGCTGCTGGGTAAGGGGTCCGTTTTTCAGACCCTGCTTGCAGTGGAATCAAGAGGACTTGTGGCAGCATCTGCCAGGTCCCAGCCCAGCAGAGACATGATGGCCAGACTGGAGGGGCTGTTTGGCAGCCATGAGACACAGGTGAGGTATGAGGGGTTAGAGGCCTTGGGGTCAGTCAGAAATGAGAGATGTGTGGAAAATGTGTCCACTGACCTCAAAACAGGGCAGAAGAAGCAGTGGCAGGAGGCTGTGTGGTCACTAGGGCAGAGCATCTCAACTCCCAGCCCTTGCTGCAAGGAGCTGTCCTTGTCCCACAGGGCAACTGTGGGATTGTCCTTCCATGCTGCGAGTGTGTTCAGCAGCTTTTTCACTGACTCAGGTGATAATGCTCCCAGCCCTCCCCAGGGAACTCCATTCAGCAGTTTCTGTCACAGTCCTCCACTTCATTATGCTTAACAGGTCCTCCTCTGCCTTCCTGTTCATGTCCTTCAGATGCCTATACTCTGATGAGAGGGGAAGGAAGAAACAAAAAGCATCTTCTAGTTCCTACCCATGCATGCAGCTGCACATTGAGAGCTGGAAGAGCAATGCTGATATGCCATAAAGCCACAGGAACATGGAAAGATTAGCAGGTGCCCAGTCACCGTGAAGAAGGGTGTGGAATGGGTGCTGAACTGTCCAGGAATATTGGGAGGTGGGAAAACATCTCCCTCTGGGGCACTTTTGTGCAGGACAGTTCCTGAAGGTCAGCAATGAGAAGTCAGAGCCCAGTTTGCACACAGTGCAGCAGGAGGTCTTTACAGCAAAGCCTATCCAGGGCCTGTTGGCAGATGTCTTGTCAACTTGGAGCCACATCTCTCTGTCCTTCCTCACTTCTCTGAGCTGAATTCACTTTATAATTACATGAAGACATTGTCTCCAGCAGGATTCTCCTGGAGAAACTGGCAGCCATGGCTTAGACAGGTGCACTCTTTGGTGGGTAAAAAATAGCCTACCCCAGAGTATGGTGGTGAATGGACTTAATCCATCTGGGCCAGTCACAGTGATGTTCCCCAGCATTCAGTTCTGGGGCCACCCCTGTTTGGTGTCCTTACTGATGATCTGGATCAGGGAACTGAGAGCACCCTCAGTCACTTTGAGAACAATGCTAAGCTGGTTGGGAGTGTTGATCTGCTGGAGGGCAGGAAGGCTCTGCAGAGGGATCTGGACAGGCTGGATCCATGGACTGAGGCCAAATGTGTGAGGTTCGACAAGGCCAAGTGCTGGGTGCTGTCCCTGTGTCACAACTCCTGTAGCTACAGGCAGGGACAGAGTGGATGGAAAACTGCAGTGGGAAAGAACCTGGATATGCTGGTTTCCAGTGGCTGAACATGAGCTGGTGTGTGCCCAAGTGTCCAGGAAGGCCAATGGCACCAGGCTTGTGTCAGCAATAGTGTGGCCAGCAGGAGCAGGGCAGCGCCCATCCCTCTGTGCTGAGGGCACTGGTGAGGCCACACCTGGAATCTTGTGTTCAGCTTTGTTTCCTCATGGCAAGAAGGAGACTGAGGGGGTTAGAGTGTGTCCATAGAAGGAAACAGAGCTGGGGAAGGGTCTGGAGTATATTTAATGAGGAGCAGCTGAGGGAGGTGGAGGACCTCAGCCTGGAGAAAAAAGCAGGTTCAGGGAGGACCCTATTACTCCTGACAACTCTCTGACAGGAGGGTGTAGGCAGGTGGAGGTCAGCCCCCTCTGCCATATAACAAGAGCTAAGATGGGAGGAAACAGCCTCAAGTTCCACCAGGGGAACTTTAGATTGGATATTGGAAAAAATTCCTTCACAGAAAGAGTTATCAAGAACTGGAACAGGATGTCCAGGGCAGTGGTAGTGTCATAATGCCTGAAGGTATTTAAAGGATTTGTAGATGTGGCATTTGGGAATATGGACTTGGTAATCCTAGAGGTGTTTTCCAGCCTAAACAATTCCATGATCTCCCAAATGAAAATCTGGACAAATAGCTAAACAAGCAGAGAGATATGTACTTATAGTCACCTCAGTTTCTGCTCCCAAGGCCTCCATGGCCTTTTTAATCACCTGGGCTTGCTTATGCTGTGCAATTTGCATGGTAATTATATTTAACAAGAACAGCAATAAGGGAAATAGAAAGTGTAATGTTGTTATCAAGGCATAATTATTCTTGAATAATTTGGTGATTAGTTTGCTGTGTTTGGAACTAATTGTCACCAGCCCCTTTCAGTACGGCACACTCCCCCTCACTCCCACAGCACTAATCCCAGGATATCTCCAGCCTCTGTCTTCTGGACTTTTCCTGCCACCCAGATTGTTTAGACTCCCAAGTACAATGTTTTGTGGCGCCTAGACTTGCACCTAGCTGAGCAAACCTGTGGAAATGAGTATGATGAGCACGTGCTCCCAGGACCTCTGCTTCTCCACAGGGCATCTCCTGCACATATTGACAGCTCAGGGCAGCACAGTGTGTCAGACATGGCTGGGCCAAGCAGCAGGGGAACCCCAGGGACAGGATGGCTCCTCCAAGGGCATCCATGCTGGAGGAATGGAGCTAGGAACTGAAGCCTCCCACTCTGACTGTGGGAGTATGGGAACACAATATCATCCTGGGAACCCCATCTGCTAAAATTTCAGCTCACCACCCCAGAGAGGTGATTTAAGCTCCCTGCTGTGCAAGGCCTGGATGGCTAAATTGTGAGGAGCCTGTAGAGTTCTCTTTCTCAAAGTTTGGGGTACACACTGAGATTTCAGCCACTGGAAGGGTCTGCTTGGTCCCACCATCCCCTTGCAACACCCACCCTGGTTATCATCGCTGCACAGGTATTTCCCCCACAGCCAGCTCCAGGGTGAGGCTTAGAGGGAGAGCAGAGCTGCTGTGCAGAGCAAAACCTCTGTCCTTCCCTTCCATTGCAAGGAAAAGAGAGGGACCCACCTGGATAAAAGCCCCCTCCTCCTCCATAGCCCACCACACAGGCTTCCTGTACAGAAAGTACAAAACCCCAAGAAATCAGAAAAATGTTGTCCTTGTCCTCCTCTGAGCTCAGGGAAATAAGGGATAAGGGTAGCCAAACACTGATGCTGAGCTGCCTTCCAGGCTGCAGCCTCTCTGGCTGCCAGTTCTCCTCTCAGGAAATGAGTGTGCCAGGTCTCAGCCAAGGAGCTGCTGCAGAGTGGTCACATGTACACCCAGCTTCAGGTCGCACACGTCACAAAGAGAGAGAAGGTGCTACACAACTGCAGCTGGATCCTCATGAGCTGAGAAAGAGCTCATCTGTCCTTAGAGACTCACAAAGTAATGCCTGCAGGCTCCCTTCTAGATTTCTGGGCACACATAGAGGACAGGCTGGTTTTGGTCCTGCTCAGGACATGAAACGCTGTTTTCTTTCTGTGCTAGCTCACTGATGACAGTCCCAAGAAAGATGAGAAAGGCCCTTGAAGCCAGGATTTAACTTCTGTGAATACTCAGACATCTCATGTTCAGGTGTCTGAGTCCAGCTCATCTTCTCAGCTCTGAGCTGTTGTAGCTGCTTCAAGGAACGCTCAAAAATCCCTCAATCCCCTGAAACATAAAAAGAAGAAAAACACAACTGCTCTGTGATGCATAGCTGCTTTGCTACCCAAAAGGGCTCTGAAAACATCAGGAAAGGAATTCTCTGGAGGCAATGTGCTTTGTAAATCACAGAGCACACCAATGTTTTAGGGTTTGGCAGTGGCTGAATTGGATCGCTCAAGAGGCTGGTAACAAAGGAAAATGTAGGATAGGGAGGCAAGACAGGTTTCAAGGTGCTGCCTGGAAGACACAGGAATGAGAGAAAAGTGTTTTTAGGTAGAAAGTGAGCACGTGAGCACAGGATAGGCTGTGATCCACTGAATAGACTGAAGCTGGTGAAGCTTCAGGCTAGGAAAGCCATGCAGAAAACAGGCAGTTGAGATTGCCTTTCCTTCCCTCTTACCTACACAAAAGGCAGATCACAAACATAGCTGAGTGCCAGTCTGCAGCCCAGCGACAGGCACTCCAGAGCACATCCAAACAAGACAGACTCCAGTGGGAACAGATCCCATCACAACCCTGAGCCCACACCTGTGCAGGAGCACACAGCAGGGCCTGTCTGTGCACAACGCACTCTGGGACCCTTCAGACCCTGCATAAGTTCTTGCAGGGTCTTGTGCATCCTGGATCCTGTTCACACAGCCTGCAGGGATCAGACATGGAGGGATCAGAGTGCTAGAGCCCAGGATGAATAGATGCTCCCACTGGGGCTCCCTAAGGGATGGCTCCCACACTCAGCAGTGTCTGCAAAGAGAATCTGTGCTTGGTGAATGTTGGTTCAGCCCCTATGCTACAAGGTTTCAATACCACTGTGGTACTATCTGGCTGCTTCAGTAAAGGCTACACAGCCTTGAAAGGGGAGGGGAGCCATGCTGGGTAGGACCAGGCAACAATTTCCCCAGCGTCCCAGAAAAACATTTTCTTTAGTCTCTCCTTAAACTCCTACAAACCTTTCGGTTCCACACCATTATGCAGCAGCTAATTCCACAGGTCCATCACATGTTCCTTTGTCTTGTTTTTAACACCTGCCAGCAATCTGTTCTGTCCCCTGCTTCTCACACTGCCCCTTACCACCTCCTGTGCCTTTTACCACGTATCTCTGGCTACTCTGTCCTGGACCTGCCTGAGCAAAGTCACTCATACACTTGTCAGAAGGGGGACTGTTCCACACTATTCATCATCCTTCATGAGTGTTTTGCTGTGATGCAGCATTCTTCTGAGGTGAGGAATCAGCGCCGTGTGTGGTACCAAAAAGGTGAGCAAAGAACAGGTTTTCATAGTGAGTGGTCCTGACTTTGGAGAAGAGCTCAGCTACAGACCCAGGTAAGACCACAACGTGGTCAGAAGGGAAAGGAGCTGAGGAAGCTTACAGGTAGTCTTTCAGCTGAAAACAAGGCTTACTCATATGGTAAGTCTCCTTGGAGTTAGAAAGGGTTGCTGAGGAGGGTAGTTGGAAGGCAGGGAAGCTCCTTGGTATTGCAACAGCCTGTAACCCCTTCCTTCTCCTTTGCTGTGGAATATAAGACCTTGTATCGCCCCTATCTGTCAGTGATGCTGGATTAACCACCTGCTCCAACCCTGCTCTCCGTCAGAGGTTTGAGTTGGACTGGGGAGACTTGGGAATGGTTCAGACATGAGGACAAGACCTCCCCATCAACGCCCTGCTTAGCTCCTTTGGTAAAGCAGAGCTGCTTTGTTAATCGTATCTATGGATTAGCATGGGTTTATGAGCTCCACAAGGAAGCATTCGGAATCATAAATTGCATTTTCACCACTTAGCCCAGGAGGATCTCTGGGACTTGGTAGACAGATATAAAAGAAATCCTTTAGAGAGAACAAGGGGGATAACAAAGAAATCATCAGAACCAAGCCTGAAAATTAATAGACCAAATCAAAATTAATTAATGGACTAAATCCAATTAATAGACTAAATCAAATCCTCTTCGCAAACGCAGTCACCTCAATCACTGATCATCTTTTCACACTCCCACGAAAACAGATGGTTCAGCTTCTTCAGCAAAGTGGGTTAAGAAAGACCAGGCTGGAGCAGGAAGGAGGAAATTTGGGGGTTTAAGGGTCAGAGTTACCCCAGCAAGGGGAAGGCAGCTAGGGAGCCCAGGGTGGGCCTGACACACCTATGGGAAATAATCCTGAAGCAATTAAAAAGCTGGTATCTTCCCCCTTTAATGAAAACTATTATGCTGAAAGCACGGTGAGTATTAAGAGCAGTTGTCATCCTGCTGTTTGGCTTGTATCTGGATTAGATTTGTGCTAAGGATGGAATATGAGTCTGGCTAAGTATTACTTTCCACAAATATTTGGCTTTTAAAAAAAGCCCAAATGTGGAGTTTATCACAGTCAGACCTAAATAAACTACAGTGGATGTGAAGCACAATAAAAGGTATCAGGAGAACAAAACAGAGGGGCACAAAGGGTGGGCACTGCTGACCATAGGAGGGAAGAACAAGATGTGACTGGGGCTTGGGAGAGTGGGAGTGAGGGACAGAAGAGAGGTGGGAGCAACCCTGTTGCCAATCTGGGGTGTCACCAGCTCATTTCAGGTCCCCACCTTCTCTCTGTCAGTCCTGCCATGCAAGATCTGGGGACACTATGACTCCTCCTGGACCATGCATTTTTGGAGATGGAGCAGGAGAGACACCGTGCCCTGGGAAAAAAACCCAGTGTTATCTCACCAGCAAAAGTCCATAATCACCAGCTGGGCTGGAGACTTTGGAATTTGACATGCCAATCCCATATTCTAACTGCAAAAGGAAAACTGACCCAAACTAGGCTTGTAAGTAAAAATGCTGATGGAGGAAAGCTTTTAAGAGAAGATGCCATTTAGTCATAAAAGGCTTGGCAGAGGGAGCACCAGCCTATCCTGTGTTTGCTGGGATAGAACTAATTTCTTTCTAAGTACCTGGAACAGTGCTGTGATTTGGATTTAGTGTGAGAATAATGTTGGTAACACACTGATGGTTTAGCTGTTCCTCAGTATGGCTTACCCTAAATAAAAGACTTTTCAGAGCCAGTGAGCAGATGCACAAGAAGCAGGTGCACAAGAGGGAGCATGGCCAGGAGAGCTGACCCAAACTGACAAAGGGATATTCCATGCCACACAGTTGGCTGGAAGACACCAATTGCTGATGGGAACAGGCTGGGCATTGGCCAGTGGGTGTGAGCAATTGTGTTGTGCATCAATTGTCTGTCTTAGGTTTATTCCTCTCTATCCATCTCCTTTTCATAGTTACTATTGTTATTATTATGTATTACTTTATTTGCATTATTAACCATTTCTTACCTCAACCTGTGGCTTTTACCTTTTTCTAAGTCTACTCCCCATCCCACTGGGGGAAGAGCTGGGAATAGGTGAGCTGCAGCCAAGTACTTTAATTGCAGGTTGCAATTAAATCACAGCACAGCCAAAACACCTCTTTCCTCTGAAAGAAGGAACTTTCACCCCTTTAATGATTGTTTAGCTACTGCCAATATGATTGTGATTTTGAAAGTTTGCAGGCTTTTCCAGCTGTCTGGTTGAAAGGAGCCTGCCCTCTTTTCCATTGCAGAAAGATCCTTTTAGAATGCAAGAATCTCAAAATTATTCTTAAAACATGTGGGAAAAATAACAGCCCCTCCTCACCTACCCCCACCTTGTCATCCAGTGTGTGATAACAAAATTGCTGCAATGAGCATGGTGTGAAGTCACAGCTGCAGCATCCTACACCCCATTTTGTAGCACTGCTTGAGCATCCAGGTTTCTGTGTCTGCATCCCTCTTTTTGATCTATATGCTTGATGGGGCTGAGGCAAAAGCAAAAACTAAACAAGAACAAAACCCAATCAAATATAAAAAAGCCCTCACACAACCCAAATGAAAGTCATATTTGAAGACCTAGGTTTCTATTTCACATGACACTTTGAAACCCATTTGCCTAATGGTATTTATTGCCTTTCTCAAAAAACAAACAGAAAAAAAAGCCCACAATGAAGAAACAGAAAGTAATACTTCTTTTAATATAAATGAATTAATCTGCAATTGATCATAGAAACAGGCCTATCTTCCTTTGGCTGTGCTCAGACAAAGACAGTTGCTTGCCATCTCCGATTTACTCCTGACTTGCCAGCAGCGCATGAGAAAGGAGGCTGGAAATGGTTTTAATTCCTCATCACTGCTTGTGTCACCAGCACCACAGGTTACCTTAGCTTTCATAAAACAGCCCCTGAAGAACAAGGTGCCATGTGGGGTTCTAGATAAGCCTGTGGGCCGGGGGCGGGCTGTGCATGGTGGGGAGCAGAGCACCCACTCAGGGAGGCGATGCTTGGACTGTTTTTGCCCTGCTAGAACACCCTGGCATGTATTACCCTTCCAAAACTGCACATGTGCTTTCAACCAACTGGTTTCCCACTGGGAACTAGAGCTCATGGAGACGTCACTGGCCCAGCTAGCGCACACAGGTCCAAGGAAGTTGGACATTCAGCACACACCACTAAAGTCACCCCCAGAGTCCAGTCTGCCTTGGCTCCTCACTCTTTCTCCAAGGATGGATTCCTGCTGTGCAGCAGATTAGCCTCAAGCCTGGTTTACCCACAGGAATTCACTCCAGCTCCTGCGCGGCTCCCTGTTTCCCTCCTCCATCAGACCCACCCATCTCCCTCAGCAGCTATTGCTGGGAGGAAATTCAGAGGTTGCTCCTCAGGAGAGAGCAGTGTTTCAAAACAATCTTCATTCCAAAATGGAAAAAAAACAAAGGCAGAGCTTTCCCTGTGAACTGGAATTTAATGATTTTGAGTCACTCAACTCAGCACAGTTGGATAAAATCAAAATGTTTTGTCCTGATTTTAATTACCCATTACTATTAAATTATTTTATATACATTACAGTGTATTATGCACAAGCATTTTGATGTTTTGACCACTTCCTCCCTTTTTTTCTCTGTGAAAATGAAGTTTCCTCACAATCCACGCATTTTCACAAGCTGTTTTGCTTTCAACAGTTTGGCATTTTGAACAGAAAGACCAAAAAAAAAAATCTGAACACCAGCTGCACTTGCAAATGCTGCAAGAGGAGCTTCATTCATTCAAAACACAGTTTCCACTGGATCCCTTTCCTAGGTTTTAGATGCTATGGGGTCAAGAATCCAGCCGTGCTTTGAAGCAGTTGTGTGGGGCTTGCTATTAATTTCTTGCCTGTAACTTCAGACCAATTATAAAGCTCTGTAAAGGATTTGCACTGCTCCTCCAAGATGCGTCCTCTTGCGGCTTGCCCACAGATCACGACCCAAAGGTGTTTTTCCTTCCCAGGTAATGCTGCAAATGACAGGAGCCAAAGCATTCTACGATTTCCAGAGCATGAGCTTCATAAGTGGTTGGATGGATTTGGGTGATGGAGCCCAAGGAGCTGCCCTGAGTTTACATTTTGAATGGCAGGGCAGGTTTTGTTTTGAGCCCTTGGCCAGATGACAAAACACACCACAAAACGTAAACCCCAGCTAAGCATCTGCTACCTGTGCTGATTTAAAGGAGGTGACGTTACAGGCTCTAGATTTAAAAAAAAAAAAAAAGAAAAGAAAAAAAAAGGAGAGAGAGAAAAGCCCATTCTTTAGTATTTATCTCAGCATTTATCTGCCTTGCAGCAGCATTCTCTTCCTTAGGGGAAGATGTTTTGTTACTTTCCTCCTTCTACATGGTACTGACTGCAGAGGTTGAGAGCTCTTGTAGCTCCTCAAGATGTTTTTCATCTCAATATTATTTTTAGGAGCAGAAGGAATAAAATATGCCTTTTTGATAAGTGATGAAAAAAATGATTGTTTTGTTTAAAAATTTCCATCAGAGGGGAGCTAAATGTAAAAAAGCCTAATTTTTTAGTGAAACAAATAGACATTTTAAGGAAGAAGGGGGTTTTTTTGAAGGTCTGTGCCCCATCTCCTTCTTTCTCACCTTGAGAAAAAAAAAAAAAAGTAGAGTAAATTCATACATGATTTTGGGAAAAGGGGGAAATGCCCACAAGAAAACGCAGACATGTTTCAGCTGAGTCATAAAAATTTCTCTTTATCCAATAAAGTCGGTGAGTCTGTTGCAGGGGCAGACAGCAGCGGCAGTGGGAAAGGTGGATGGGAGTCCAGGGGCTTTCCAGGCTTCAGCCCAGCCGTCCCAGTGACCTCATGTGCTGTGATGGCCATGCTTGTTGTATGACTAATTTAGCACTTCATTTGCTTTGAGCACTCCACAAATTACTCCGGTTGTTTATGCGACTGTGTCACTTTTCATGTGTTGCAAGAACTTCACGGGTGGCAATTAATCCGCGTTAACTATCTCCAGAGCTCACAGTACCAGAGCAGTTGTGCACAGGGAAACTGAGGCACGGGATGGGTAAGGCGGCGTGCCGAGACCACTGCCACCGCAGACGCCCCAAAACGGTGCCCCTAGGTTCTTTGCTGCCATAGTTTGGGGGTGATATGACGCACCCGTGAGGCTGATGGACCTTTAGGTGGTGGGAGGAGTTGGAACAGGCAGGGACCACTCCAGCGAGCAGCTCTGATTTCCGCAGCTGCCACAGGAAAGGGATTAAGCTTCCAGATGCGGGGAGTCAGCAGCGGGAGCTGGCAAAACCTTCAGAAATGAAGATCCTCTTTCTATGCAAATGTCCCTTAGAAATAAAACTCAGGGGGAAAGAGCAAAAGCCGGGAGGTGACGTCAGTGTCTTCGTCTCAGTTTTTTTTATTCCCAAATTTCCCAGGAGGCGTGAGCGGGTGGCTTAGGCAGATGTTTGCTGATCAGATATGCTGATGATCGTGCCCAGGGGGAACAAAACTTGAAGCGATACAGTTTAACCCAAATGAAATAATAACACTTTCCAATTTCTTCCCCAGCTTTGGTTTCTAAAACAGCTAAAGGAATGTAGGAGATAATGATTAGAAACATCAAGAGGGTGAGCAATGGCTTTGGAGGCTTGTTCTGAAGAAAGCAGGGTAAGGCAGAGAATTTTTCAACCCATTAAAAATTAATTGCCAGGAAACTCTCTGGTGGGGTTAGTGAATAACAAGCCTTTGAGATCGTCCAAACAAGGCAAACATTTCTGAGACACCGAAGACCTGGTGGGTGCAAGGACGAAGCCACTCTTCTGCTTTCTGCCAGAAAGCTTCCAGAATGGGGCAAGATGAAAAGGACCCTGCTTGCACCAGATCCCCAGAACAAAAGGCTCCCTGAAGCTGATGGCCGTGCAGCGATGAGTAAGAGAAATTATTCAGCCTTTGGATCTCTATTCAGCCATGAATGAAGGGAATTTGGGTGACACGAAGAAGGATGCTGCCTGCCTCTCTGGAAGGGGTCATTGTGATTTCAAGTCACACCCCAAGCAGTGACCTGCAGTGATTTTTCTGGCCATTTTTGGGAGGAAGCGAGGGATACTACAAACCCTGCAACAAGACCTGGGACACAGAGCAGCCCTCAAGTCTCCATGGTGGCAGTGGGAGAGAAAAGACACCCCATCACAGAGGCCTCAGAGGAACCCAACCCCATGCATGACCATGTGAAGCCACGATCCCTGCGCTCTAAGAGCCTCCAGACACCCAGACCGCATACAGGGACATACCCACGCACACACACATCCCCATTCATTTGTGACTGTGCATGTGTGCAGTGGGCATGCAGGGCTACCCACAAATCCATTTCCAAGTATGCCCATGCCAGCTCAAGGTCCTGGGTCTGTCCAGAATGCCAGCAGGGTGGGCAGCAGGCAGCAATACGGGCAGGTGGGGCAGGGGGAGGCTATAGGGCGGGCAGGAAGAGGTGACACTTAAGCTAGTGGTAGGGGAAACTTGAGACAGGGTTGGTCTGGAAATAATGCAGCTCCTGCCTAATTTACAGCCCTCCTGGGGAGGGCTGTGAGAGCAGGGGAAGGAAAAGCCAGGGGCAGGCCCAAGGGATATCACCAGGGCCTGGCTTTTTGAAGACATGTGCTGCTGCGTTACAAGAGTCAAGAGGGCACCACATGAGCCTCTTTAATGAGCCCTGGGAGCAGGGGTGGGAGGGGCCTGTCCCGCCTCTCCGGGTAGCACTGGAGGGAAGGCAGAGCCAAGGCTGCCGAGGTGAAGGTGCACAGCAAGGGGCTCAACACATGGAGCCACGCAGCACAGCAGGAGAGCTGGCAGAGGGCAGTGGGGGTCTCCATCCCTCCCAGCTGCCTGCTACCACCAAGAACAACCACCACACAGCCCTGCCCCTCCTGAAAAATGTCTGGGGGAAGATGTCGCTGCCTATGGCAAGGGTGTGGAAACTAGGTGATCTTTAAGGTCCCTTCCATCCTGTGATTCTATGAAAAACTTGGCCTGTGCTGAGGCTGTCAGAGGCAGGTGGGAAGCTCGTGGGCTTGCTGAAGGAGGTAGGACAAACCAGTGAGGGCACCCCAGCCAGTGTCCCAAAGGCAATCCTGCCTGCCTGGGGCTGCTGCTACCTGCAAGGAACCTGAGGGCTGCATCTTGGGGCCTGACAACTACAGCAACCAGTTTCATGACTTGGCTACAAGATAGAGCAGGAGGAAAAGCAGGACCAAGAGAGAAGCAATGAACTTGTCATTCAGACACAATTACCTGCCGTAATAGCAGAGGGGAGGTGGGAAAATGATCTGCCAGGGAAATTGCTTTGGGTAAAAATGATCTGTTTCTTGCTCCTGGCTTGTAGTTAGGAAACTCTTCATTTTAACCCCTTCCCATGCTCCATCCTCCGTGAGATACACCAGCACCCATGGCATGGGCCATTGTGGTATCTAGCAGGAGGTGTCAATTCAGTTGTGTCCGTGAGGAGGTTGTTAACCCTCTCCAGACTAGTTGTTTCTATTTCTTGCTAGCAGAAGTAGAGTTGGAGTCAGAGTTGGTTCTTTAAGACCCCTGAATTTGCAGCTGACAGAACCTCTGCTCAGAGAGTGGGGAGCACCCCACAGTCACCATCCACCTGCCCCTGGTCATAAGCCCCACAAAGAGACAGCAAGCTGGGAAACAGCACTCCAGGCTCTCCATCCTCTCAGCGTGGCATGCAAGCAAGCCCCATCTGCTCTGAGCTGCACCGTGCAATGCTCCCTTCTGCTGCAAGGAAACTCATTAAGCGTCAGCAGCGTGGGGCTAACGATGTGCAGATGAACACTTCCATCTCTGTCCACCAGAAGGCTGCGAGCCTGGGAAGTCAGGACGGTGGCACACTGCCTTCCCTGATGAAAGTGTTGGGCGGATTAATTAGGAAATACTTGCAATGTGCTTTGGAAATGGAAAGCATAAAGTGTTATTAATCAGTGTCATGATTTACATAGAAAAATTGCAGAAAATATGAGGGGGTGTGAGTGGAAGAAATAAATCACCCTGTGCCTTGATGGGGATAAGGAGCATGGGAATAGGTCATCCTGACCCCACACCACTACTGCTGGCATTGACAGGGGTAAGGGAGGGCCCAAGATTCTTGGACCATCAAGGGAAGTGAGCACTCAACACACCCTACAGAGGCACCTTGGACCCACTGGACGCACCTTGCCCATTGTCCCATGCCCAGACAAGATGGTCCCTGTGGGCTCCCTTTGCTCTGGGGACAGATCACAAATTTCTCAGTATTCTCTCTCCATCACAGTGTGGGGCTGCTCCAAGGCAGCACCACCCAGTGCAGCCCCACCCACACACAGCATCCCCCTCCACAACAGGGCTGGCCATCCAGAACAGATATTTTTGTTTTCTTCATAAATCTCAAAACCAGTGAGTGAAAAAAGCACAAAAAGTTGTTGTGTCCCTTCCTCCAGGCAGAAATCTCCTGCTTGGAGAGGATCTGCTCTGTCCCACCAAACTGGGACTGCAGGAAAAGGAGACCTCTGCTCCCATCTATGGGGTACTGGGAGAAGTACGGCTGGGAGGGAGATACCCCCCTCTGCCCCTACAGACATTCAGGACACCAGGAGGATGTGCTGTGTCCCAGCAGGACAGGAATAACCATACAAGGCTGTGCAACAACTCCTGGTTTTGCCCAACACCACAGTGAAACACCCACAGCAAGATACCCTCAGCAAGCCACTGGGCTTGGAGGAAATGGGAGAATGACCAGGCCAACTGGGCAAGAGTTTTGGAGAGTTGGGATGTGTGGGGTGTACAAACAGAATCAGCAAGGACACTTCAGGAGCAGAGCAGGAGGGCAGAGCAGAAGACATCACCTGGCCTCTACATCTGACCACAACTAGGAAGGGGTTTCCCTTTAGAGCAGCCTGGAGGGCTACAAAGGATCCTGCTAATCTCGTGAAACAACATGCCAGGCCACAGCCACATGTATGAGCTGTGCAAATTCTCAGAGCTCTACGAGTCCCATTCCAAATACAACTTTACACAAGCACAGATCTCTACATCAGCCACTTTTCACACTCCTCTGTAGAGAAACGAAATCAAAACTACACACAGAAATCCCATCCTGTTTTTCTGCCTAGGACATGCCTGGAAGCGGGTTGCAGACTCCTCAGATGTGGATAGCAAGCCACAGTTATTTAATGTGCTGTTAAAATCTGTGATTTTTCTAAAAACAGTCACTAAGAGGCTGGTTCCTGGCTGTCTGGGCTGACAGGGTGGCTGCGCTGGGCGGTTTGATGGGTCCTGCTCCATGCCTGGCATTTGGAAACAGCCAATTCATCTCTGCACTAATTTGTGTGCACAAGATTGTGACTGGCTTCCCCCAAATGTCTGTTCAGGTAAAAC
Organism: Cettia cetti; assembly: GCA_013401135.1. Classification (NCBI taxonomy): domain Eukaryota; kingdom Metazoa; phylum Chordata; class Aves; order Passeriformes; family Sylviidae; genus Cettia; species Cettia cetti. The sequence goes on from VZUI01043193.1 coordinate 21,558, forward strand.
TCAATGACTGGATATTTGCAGAAAGCAAACATGGGAGAGGGCATAGCCCAAACCCAGCAAATTTATTCCCCTAGGCAAGCAAATATTAAGGGGACTTTTTTTCACCTGTATTTGCTCATTTCTATTTCAATGATTTAGAGCACATGGGAGGTCAAATTAGCTCCTTAGAAGAGTTCCTTCTAGCCTAAGAAGCCCAGATTCTCTCCTCTCCTCTCCTCTCCTCTCCTTTTTAAATTTCTTTCTTTCCCTTCT
>VZUI01043194.1:0-22617 GCA_013401135.1 Cettia cetti
TTAGTTTAGTTTAGTTTAGTTTAGTTTAGTTTAGTTTAGTTTAGTTTAGTTTAGTTTAGTTTAGTTTAGTTTAGTTTGGTTTGGTTGTTTTGTTTTGGTGGGGTTTTTTATGGATAGTAGATAGAGGCATTGCTTGCCCTTACTATTGACATAATCAGAAAAGCCCTTTGATGCTAATAGTGAGGTCTGTTGATGGAGTTATCTTCATGCTTAAAATACCTAAGGCTCCAGAAGATGCAGTCTTAAATCCCAGTAGCACTCAATCAATCTTTAGCTTTCAAAGCTATATTGATCAGGTGGTCTTGTGTGATGTTTGATTTAGATCTTTGAAACGGCAGTCCTTTCTTCTCTATTTGGAGAGTAAAGTTGCAGTGGCCTCATGTTTGAAGGAAAGGAGTTGCTTTTTTGAGTATTATCAACAGTCTTTCCAATATTATATAGTGGGAGATGTGTTTGTAAAATGTCTTGGGACAGAAGACCCTCAATTGTATATAAAATATTATTTCTGTGTCTTTATTTAAGCTTCCCAACGAACTAATATTCTGGAGCTCAGATGAAATAACATAAAAAGAGACATATTTGATAGAAGAATGAAGACTTTTTTGTAGAAAATATTTTTATTATATTTTTAAGCTACAAACAATTAACTAACCACAGAGGTAAATGAAATCCAGAAAGATTTGTGAAGTAGAAAGAGACTTTATAGAAGAAAATGTTGACCAGCCATCATCACAGGTGATGCCTTGCAGTTCATGCTGCCTGTGTTCAGAAACACAGTTTCTGAATTGTAGTAATATTTTAAAAATTTTATCATAAAATAAAAATATTTACAAAAATATATGACAAAATATGAAATAAAACCCTGAAATTTAATAGTTCCAGACCCTTGCGAATTTAGAATTTGTTGGAAATCTTTGAATTTTTTTTAACAGTAATTAAGGACCTTAAAACACATGAACTTAAGAAGTCTCCATTTTTATAAGTTGTCAGTGTAAAGACAAATTTTTGAAGAAACATATAAATGTATGAGTTAAATATTTATCAGAATAAAATGAAGTATTTATTTTATAAACATTACATATTGAATAAGAGTTTAGGAAGATTAGTTACCTGCATCGAGGGCTTCCAGGCAGATTATGTTTCACTTTTTTTTCTATCTTTAATATAAATTCTTTGTATCTGCTATCAAATTAATATATTTGAGGCACTAAAAGGGTTCTTCTGATAAAGCAAATTGAAATTATTTGGAATCCATTCGTATTTCTTATCAGCAGCATTCTCTGTAGTCCCTCAAGCAGACAATCTCTAGTACAATACCATCTGATGCTGTCATTAAATCCTCAGCGTCAGGTTTCTGTAGCAACAGCAGAGCTCTCACTGCTTCACTGTCTGCATCTGAAACCCAATCTGGAACAAAACCAGTTAATCTTATGCTGTTTTTCTACATTTATTTGACAGCTTAAATCAGAGACCTTCTGTAGCTGGAAATAAGTGGTAAGTAGCAGTTAAAGTTTGTAATTATTAAATTCTAGGGCTGTATTGTAGTTGTCGATGTACAGGCACACCAGATGGTGGCCTGCTGTATTCATCACCAGATTAGAAAGATAAAGTCTGGGCTATATGTAGGCCCACACACCAGCTTAAGAGTTTATTTTGTAATGCATAATAGCTTTTAGTACCTATTTAAAATAACAAATATTGAAAAGCTTTACTTTGATTTGATTGTAGACGTGACAAGATGAACATATTCCAAAGGTGTTTAAAGTTAGCTTAAAGTTGTTACTGTTTTCACGCTGTTATCCCTCTCCAGGCCAACAATAGCAAACCACATACATGTTATATCGAGTTTACTTGGTTTAGGAGTTAGTGTTCACAGAACAAATGTCTTTGACTCAAAATATACAATGGTAATTAAAAACTGTGGCCAGAAATAATGTATGGCTTTCTTACAGAAAAAATGCAAAATGTTTCTGAAGGAAATTTAGAAATTGACTGTATTTGTCAGAATATTCTAAATAAAAGCTTTTCTATGTCCACTAGAACCAAAGAAAGTGTCTTTCAAAAATATATTTTTTCATTTCTAAGGCAAACGAATTTTCTGAAAGCCATTAGAAAGCACAGCAAACTATCATAGAAAATTCCCAGATCAGAGGAGTTTTGGGTTTCATTTTACTAATTATCTGTTCTTTGTCATTATATTTTTATAATGCATGATTGTTTTAAGGAATTTTACTTAGATACAGTATCCATTTTATGGAGGCAATATCATCATAAATAAGCATGAACTACTGTGATTTCTTGGTGTACAAAATTTAACTTGGTAAGGATGAAAGCTACGACATAGGTTGAATCAAATTGCTGCTACTGTGCCTTTATTGCTCAAGTTAAACCAAGACATTGTGCCCTTATACTTCTGAAGATTTCAGAGAATCAATATTTTTGCCTTTTTTTTGAGGCATCTCCAGACAAGAATTTATATATTTGTTTTGTACTAAAATAATACCATTATGAGTTAGACTGATCTTTATGTAACTGTGGAGGTAATTTAAATCGTAACTATTAATTCATGTTTAATTTTAAGTATTCTGCTAAATAATTCTACTGATTAGTAAGAAGTCTTTGAGAAATCTCATTAACATGCAATATTCATCTAGTTCAAGGTTAAACGTCTTTCCTGAAGAAATCAGGACAATTGTGGTGATTTTCCAAGGGCCTTTTCCAACTAATATCCGTGGTAGCTGGCTTTTGCTAAAAAATGGCATGATATTAGAAGGAGGATAATCACATGAAAAGCATGTAAATATGTAATAAAAATATGTTTAAAAGATAAAATATTATTTTAATATGATATATTTGAAATGCTTAAAACATAAGATGCATCCTCCTTCTTTATACATGGTGGCATTTTTGGTTCATAACAGCACACAACCAAAATACCAGGTTTTTTTTTACACTTCTGTGAAGGGAAACAATATAAAGCCACTAGATGAGTTTATGAAGCTGAGGTGTCTATTTAGTACCTTATCCAGCAAGAAAAAAAGTAGGAAATAAGCAGGCCCTAGACTACAGTGTTATGCTGGAAGTAGCATTGAGCGGATTTGAGGATGAACAGGGAATTGAAAAAATCCACACTTGTCAGACCTTTGGCATGGATAACTCTTTGGCAATTGTATGAAGATAGTAATGGAAGAGTGGCAAAAATCCACATAAGAAAAATCTTCACATCTTGACCACACAGCAGTGGAATACATAAAAATGAAACACTGGGCTAGGTAACCCAAAGTATTAAAGATGCCTGTATGTCCTCACAGCATAAGGCAGCACCCTGGATGCAGCTGTCTCAGCAGAACCAGTGGTAGAACTCAGGCCACAGTTAATCAACTCTCACTGTTGATCTAAATTTTTCTTCCTCCAAAAGGCAGTTGGCAATTTTCTATTCTAGCAATGATGTTTCAGTAAAGTAAACAATGTTTTATTAAGAACATTTTGAGATTTTTTAATTTTTTAACTTTTTTTTTTTAATAAAATAATTGCTAGAGTTGCCTAAGAGCCTAGTCAGGCCTTGAATGATTTTACTATAAATATAAAGCAATTGATCCAGTTAAATAAATTATTTCTGGTGAAACAATTTTGCCCGTAGAAACATGGTTGGATATTTGAGATTACATTGAAACATAATTTATTCTTTTCATCATTAGTGTAATGTTTGGTCTGGATCCTAATTTTCCGTGCCTCACTGAAGTTAATCTTGATTATTTAGTTTGTTTGCTTGTTTATAGACAAGCAATCCAACTAAAAAAGAATTATGAGCAAATTTAAAGAAATTTGTCAGATTTGTGATAATTTCCTTCCTGTATGCACTGATGTTGCAGAAAATGTGTGGTTATTTGCACACATTCATCCTCTTTTGTGCACATTCTTAAATAACACTAGTGAGCTTTTGTATGAGTAGTGAAGAAATAGGCAGGCTGTGATATTTCCCTTTAAAAAAAAGACATCCTCTTTGTGAAAATGGTATGTAAAGAATGTTAAAAATTAGATAGTATGATATTCAAAAAACATAAACCTAGATATTTTGTGTTCCCAGAACCATTTGTGAGAGCTGTTTTTCTTTCTCCTGTCATATGTTGTCTTGATTTGTGGTTTCTGTTTTGTTGTTTTTTTTTTTTTTTTTCATGAACATTTGGTAGACAAAGAGAAGAGCTATAAGGAAAATTAAATTTATTATAGAGGGAACATGCCAACAGACACTGACTGTACATATACATGCTGTAATATGAGGATTTCATGTCCATACTGATGCATTTTTTTTCTATCTCCCCATCCTGTCAATCTTGCTTCACTTTTCTTGTGCCAGTCAAATTTATCACATTTGGACCCCAAATTCCAGAGGCTTATTTAGCTGAAGAGAGTTGATAGAGAAAGAAAAGTAATGTCATTTGTTGCACAAACCAAGCCACTTCTGTGGAAAACAAATTTATGATTAAATGAAATACAAAATAATGACATCTCTATACAGAGTTGCAAGCTTTTAGTCATTTTGTAAAAAACTCAGATTTTATGAAGTTAACAAATCAAATGGACAGATGATCAATGTCAAATCTACTGGAAAACTGTGTGCAAATGGAATGCCAGATTAGATAATAATCTGTCACTCAAAGTGCTGATGACTATGTGTATATTGCAAAGCATGCCTCAGACAAGAATTGTAGTAAAAGTCACCTTCATGAATTTAATGTAAATGTTACTAAAGTATGAAAGATATTTAAGGTTAATAAAGATTTTCAAGTTACATGATGACTAAGCTGCTATTAGCTATAAATATATCTTGAACATTGACTTTCTGGTCCAATCATTGAAACAATTATAAATGTAAATAATTATTTATTAAATCAAAAGAGACAAAGTTTTTGGGTTTTTTTGTGAACAAAATTAATTGATGAAGGTTGTAAAATACCTTGGCATACTTTACATTGTCAGGATGCTGCCATGTTTGTAGGACCCTTCTGATCCCCCAATTTTTTACCAGCTTTCCTACTTTTGTATGACTCCCAGAGAGTGTGTTCTTTTGGAAATCTTCCTTTGGAAGATGCTAGCTGCCATTATTTTATTAATCAATACAACAGGACTTGAATAGGGTAATTATGCTATGCAGCCTGAATCCAGTGGTTATGGAAAGCTGCTCACACTAGTAAGTGGCTGCAAGGCAGGTAATATATGGCCTCTTTTTTCATTCATTACATACCAGTTGCTTTACAGACTGAATGAATGCTTCTTGCATGTCTAACAGCATACAAATAGATCAATACCAGTGCATACTATCTCTGTAAGGCAAAAGAATCAAGTGGATTCTACAAAAAAAAAAAAAAAAAAAAGGTGTGAAACAAGAGTTAAGCATCTTGGCCTTCATCAGAAGGCCTGGAATATTTTAAAGTGACAGATGAAAGGAGTGATAATAGGCTCTTCAAAGATAGACATACAATAATTTTGAAACTGTGGAGCTGTTTCTCTTCTGTAGTCAGAAATTAACGTTGCAGGAGTCTTCTGCTTCCTGCAAGTTCTAAGCTACTTCTTGAAGTTTCTTCAGGAGGGCCTTAGCCTTAAATTTACACAGTTATGTATTTCTTTTCTTGCTCCCAGAATGGAGCATATGTATTTTATGAAATTTGTGTTAGCTTCACCAAGATACCCAGAAAAATCTCAAATTCTGTTATTTAAAGAACTTTACAAGGATGCAGAAAATTTAGAAAACACCTGAGCAACTTAGGTTAAAAGGCTACATTTATTCTTTCATAAAATAGCATCTGCCTTGCAAATTTTGGAGTAGAAATCATATACTCAGTCTTAAAATGGACAAAATTATGGGTTTCTCTTCTTGGGGAGATGAAAAAAAATTTTACCATTTCCATAAATAAAGAAAACTAAATAAAAGGTCAGTGATTTATTTTCTTTTAGTTTATATAAAGTTATTTCCCCACTTCTTTTAGACCTACGTTAAGCACATTGGACAAATGCTCTTCCAGTCCTATTTAACTACATATTTTTGAGGAAACTTAAACTTTTCATTAATACAATGTTTGTGAAATGCTTAAATCTCTAAGTAATTTTATTTTTGCAGAATCTCAGTAAAATTAGTTTTGATACTTAGATGTCTATGATTTACAAAATTTTATTGCCAAATAATACTGGAAAAAAGTGTAAAGTTGACATCAATGTTTGCATTACCAAATTATTATATATTTCATTTTTATATTTTCACACTAGATGTGATCATCATAAAAATGTCATAGAAAAAGTGGGATACTTCAAAGTAAAAATGTCTTATTCAAAAAAAATCTTTCCAATGTGGAATTTAAATAAAGTAGATAACACTTTAATTGACAATGAAATAAAGAAAATAGGTTGGAAGGATGAATATTCTCACTGGTAAGAGCAATGATATAATTTCATTTATGTTGAACATTGGAAAGGGAGTTGATGAGAATGGCAAAAAATCTTGAGCATAACTGCATGTGACAGAATTTGTGAATGTAACTTTTCAAATGAAAGACTAAGGTTGACTTTAAATATTTTTAATAGAAAAGTTTCACATTTGTGAAATATTTTTCAAATAATATAGAACATTAGTGTTAATGTGTAACATAGAATTTGATATATTTCTATGAATATAAAGCTAGAATATGGAAAATGGGAAAAAAGAAATGGAAGCAATGAAATTTCCAGTACTTGATGCCCATCACAGGACTGAATTTTTTTTTCTACAAAGCATGAGTTTGGCAACTCTAAGTACACACTGATATGTAAAGTAAAGCAATGTAACAGGAGATTAGATAAGATTATCTGCTTCCCTGAAAAAACATATTCACATAAAGAGCAAGATTTTTTTCTGTGCATGGAAAAGGAAAGAATCAATGATATTTTCTTTATATCTTCAGGATTTTTATATATTTGACATTTTTTAATATGAAAGAGTTACTTTAGCCCACTATGTTAGGTAATTTTCAGTTTCAACTGATAACAATTCAAAGTGAAAAAAGGAAAATCGGTTTCATACTTTACAATTACTCTTCAGGCACAAAAATGAGTATTCATAGGAGAAATGCCACCAGCAGAGCTTGTCAGATAAAAAAAAAGAAATTAAATAGAGTTCTGAACATCCCAACTTAAATTCTGTCTGGTCCTACTCATAGCTCTTTAATGGGAAACATAAATGGTTCAAAGGAATATTTGTTTTTCATATTGAAACACAACAGTTCAAATGAAATTTGGAAGAGTGTTGGAAATGGTGTGCAAAATGTCAGACATTCTGCCTTTTTGTGTCTCTGGTAGCATTGGCCAGCAAGCTTCAGTACAATAGAGCAAGTGTTGAAGTGGTTCTTGACAACAAAACAATTCATGTGGAAGACTTGGTATTCACATTATATGAAGTTGAGGATTTTTTTTTTGGATTAGCTCTGGTTTCTACCTGGGGACTTGAATGCCTGTTAGCATTTGGATTTATTAGTTACACACTGGGAGTTCATGTTCTGGTTTAATTTCATTTGAAAGGAATCTTATTCCTGTGCTATATGATACGATCTGGAGCCCTGTAAGGAGGAACAATCAGGATTTTCACATAAAAACCACATTCCTCATCCAACAGCAAAGACTTCGTAGCACAGCTCCCCCTTCAGCTATAGCTTTAGTCCTGTACTTTCCCATTGCTTTTTACACTACTGTGTTTGAAATCGTGTTCAGAAAACCAAAATGAAGAACTGAGCAGTGTTTCTACTGTGTAGTGCACCCTTCTGTTTGATCTATATTCTTTTTGTAAAATTTCATTTGCAGAGCTGCAGAGAGACATTCTGGAGCCTATTAACTGTTACCATGCTCTGTCTTTGCCGTGAACTTGTGGCTAGTTAACAGCTATGGACATCAGAAGTCACATACTTACCCTTGTTTTTACTATATCCTCTCCCCTTGTATTTGCTGCAGCTTTGTCTATGGGAATAAAGTGTTGGGAAAACTTAAAAAAAAAGGAAAAAAAAAAAGAAAAAAATAACCATGAAAATTAGGAACTATAAATACACTACCACACTTTCGTAATTTACTGTTTTTGCCACTTCATCCTTTTCTGTTGTGTTTACTCAATGCAGCATTCTTGGGAAAGGTTATGAAGCCTATAGGAGTCAGGGGCTTGCAAATATTTACAAATTTTGGGAACAAAACCCCCTAGAAATGTTCCTAGTTTTTTAAGCAAAAAGCTTGTCATTGTATAAGAGCATCAGGTCTTCCTTTCATAATGACCTCTATATTTATCAGATTAACTTCAATTTGTTATTCTTTGTCCATGGAAGGAGGATTAAGCAGTGTATAAACAGATATCCATGAGAAACACTGCTCTTCTCATCATCTCTCTGTGGTACCAGTACTACCCTGTGTTCACTTTAAGTAAAAATATTGTTGGACACTCCTGTCATTTTGTAAAATATAAGGTAGCTCTGATGCAATGCTATTGATCAGAATTTCTTTTCTGTCCCTGCTGCTTTAGAGCACTTTTTTTTTCCCCTTACAAATGAATTATGCATTGCTTGAAGCACAGTAGTTATTTATACTCCTGTACATGGAAGGAAGACACCTTTAGGCTAACTTATCGTTTAAAAGTGTATGTCCTTATCATTGTACAGCTACATGGATGAATCACTTTCTGTTACAATATGTCCATATTTTCCCCACTTGTCACCCAGGAAATAATTTATTCTCATTCATTGTCAGATTTTGCATCTGTACAGGTTGACTCTATGTTGTGAAAATTAAATAGTGATTTATAATTTAAAGGAGAAAAGTATTAGGACATTATGACTTTGTCACAGTCTTGAATGATTTTTTTGCTTTTAAAATAGATGATAATATTGCTATTTAGACTAACAGACAACTGATTTTTCTGAAATTGAACCCTGAAACTCTTGAGTTGCTTATTGTGGTGCCTCATTTGCACCAACAGTCTTAAAATATATGTTTAAAATAAGACATAAAACTCAATATTCTTATATTGTTCTTAAATATCCTCTCCCCTTCTATAACCACAAGTGCAATATAATGACAATATAGTCTTGGACATATTGATTTTCATATTAAGCATTATGAATTGCATTTTAAACCCACTAATTTCTAATTTTCTTCATGTAGACATGAAGAACCTACATGCTATTTACATAAAGGTTGTGATGTACAGGAAAATTAGTCTAGCTTTCCATATTCCTGTGAGATGTGTATTGGCCATAAACAAAGAAAGAAAGGATAATCAGTTTCCATTTTTGAAACAATACCTTAATTATTATTTAAGTAATGGTGTATTTAGTCAAGCTGTTCTTCAATTCTTCATTTCAGCTGCCTCATTTCAAGCTAATGTCAGTCAAACTCAGTCAACTCTATCAACTTTTGTAAATTTTACCCATTGTTGTTTATACATCCTAATCAGTCAGTACAGCAATATGACTAAATGAGTTAACTTACATTCACTGATGAATAAATACTATACAGCCTAAAACTCATGACTACAACACAGAGGATGCTTTCCATGCCATGAAATTTCTCTTAGTTCCAGAATTTTTATCTTCCAGGTTGGCAAAAGACTGAGGCATTCAAGCAATGGTAACAACTGGAACAATTTAGTAAATGCTTTATCTTGAGGGAATATTGTGTCTTACACTACTTGTCAAAATATTTCATTTAAACAAAAAAAACCCAATGATTTCCCAACTTCCTTTGTAACATAGTACAGACAGAAGCCCTAATAACAGGTGAGAGAAAAGGGCCAAAAGCAGCTACGTTGGAAAAAACAAATCTATTTTAGAACTTAGACTAGCAGGATGAACTAAGCATCTTTCATATTAATCTACTACACAATTTTCATCCCAATATGAAAGAAGAGGATTTTTTACCAAACATGTCAATTTGACCAAAGTCTGCTTTTCGTTCTTACTCCCCTTCTTGTTTAGCTAACCTAAAAGATTCAATTTCTTGCCTGTTTATTAATTTGCGTAATAGCAGCCTTTGTCACTTACAATATAATCTGTGAATGATGATTCTCTATGTTGAAGGAACAGGCCTGCTTTTTTTTTTTTTTTTCTGTGACTGATAATGTCCAAAAAGTCACCTCCGTTATGGAATTTGAATGCAACAGCAGAAACAAGTTCAAGATTATAAAGTAGGTGGATTTAATTTTTTGTCCTGTCAAAACCTTATAGTAATCTTTATCAAAAGAAAAGATTAATTATGTGCAATTTTCTTTTCTTATTACAGTCATTGCATGAAAATAAGACTATGGAATTGATTAGATTACAATATTTGTGGAGAATAATTTAATATGGAGCTGATCAAAGACTACCAAACCACTATAAACTTTACCAGCATTTTCTGAAATTGTCATTATTATGCCCCTTTCTAAAAGCAGAGGTTTTGACTGATTAGCAGATCAAACTGTTGAAATTATTAACATAACACTTTTGGCTATTTCCCACAACAAACCCTCAAAGCCATGATGTACAACTGAAAGCATTCTGTGTTCTTAGCTTCCTGCCAAGAACAAATCCATCTTGACCAAGTGCTGGCCCAGGGCTGGAGAGCTGCCTGAAGTAACAAAACAACCATGCCATACTAAAGGGCCTTGCACATTAAGTCAGAAACTGTAAATTATTTTCTTTATTTGATTTCCTTTGATATAGAAAATGCGGTACATCATGTTTTAAGGGAAGTCTACATGCTGTTACTGGCGGCATCTCATGTTGATTCAAATGTTGATGAAATATGTCAGTGTTGATCCATTTCTGTATCAGATGCAAATTGAACACAGTGAACTAGTGGTGGTAGTGCAACCACTTGGTATAGTCTTTTTTTGTTTTCTTGATTTTATGAAATCTGCTTTTTGCTGTGTACATATTTCATGAATATTTACATATTCAAAGAGGATCTGTGTACTTCTGAACCTAAGAATGGTACTACTTGAGACCTGTTTATACCCATCACATCAGCAGGATGGGAATTACTTTGTATAGTTGTGGAAACCATATTCTTATGGATGCTCATTTCGACTCTGTATTGTGTAGAAGCTGCAAAACAAGGCTGGTTTTCATCATCAGAAGGTCTGTTTTGTTTCTAACACTACTGCAGCTAAGGGTAAAGCAGTTGTGAGATTCAGTAATGAAAACCAGGGCAGAGAGCAATTAAAAGTCTCTGAGATCTTGTCACCAGTGTACCAGGATATCATTTGCCTGTCACTTTTAAGAACAGTCCTTTCAGTTGCTGTTAAACAGACATAAAGCAGAGTTTTTACCTGTGTCAGACAGACTCTGAAACAGTAATCTACAGTATTCCCAAATTAAGAGAATTACAGAAATCGTGCTGTAGCAAAGCCAATACATTGCCATTTTTCTTGTTACCTTAGAATATTGTTTTAAGCTTTTGGGAAGGATATAGTGCAACATTATTAAGTAGACAGTTTTGCAGTAGATTTTCTGATATATCTATATATGTATCTCTCTCTATATATACATACTCATAGCAAATTCAAGAAACTTACAGATCTACCAAAATAGTCCAGTATATATGTGTATCACTATCACCTCCTTTTCCTTTGCATTCAAAAGTATTTACTCTGCGACAGAATTCAAGGTGAACAGAAACCTGTCTCTGGACTCCCTTTGACCAATTCCCATCACTTTCAACAAGACAATGGAAAGTTGCTTTTGCTCAGAAGCAGCAAATCCTTTTTCGTCAGTTCTTGTATTTTTGACACTCTTACTTGTGTTTAATGTAAACACACAGCTACTCATTTCTCTTTCCTACAGACCAATAGCTTTGCCTTTGCTGTACCCATTTCACTGTTCCACTGAGGCAAAACCTATGCAGCCTGATTCAGTCATACAAAGTTAACAGTTCCTCTCTTTCTAATTGAAAAACAGGTGATCTAATAAAACATGGATGACCAGAGAACAGGAAAACAACTAAAAGAACTCCTTACATCAAAAATAATAAATCCTATGCATATATGTACATGTTAATTCCCCAATTTGCAAAAAAAAGTTTAATATGGAAATTAGTTTTTAATATCTGCTAAAGAAGAAATATCGTTGTAAGAAGTTATTAGTATACCCTGCAATTCCTTTTCAGTGAAATGCCTTTCATATTCTATACAGAATACTACTTCCTTAATGAGGATTAAAAGAGTATGTGTTCCAAAATTAATACTCATATCACTTCTAGTTTGATTGGAATTTTTATATATATGTATATATATACACATTATTTGCTCTTTGTTGTTGTCATTCATTTGGTTCTTGTTTTGGGATTAGGTTTTTATTTAACATCAGACCGAAGTTCATCTATTGCTAAATGCTTTAGATTTAGTAACTGAATCATTTCTAAGTTTCTCTTTCAATCACATCATCACAACTCTTGTAAGACTTTATATTCCCTGTGAATTCTTTAGCCAGGAGCCATCATGTCTCCTGGCTACCAGCTGAGTGTTAAAATGCACAGTAGAAATAGAAGAATGGTACTTTGTCAAGTATTATTCACAGCAACCTTGTGAAGGGCACTACAACTTAATATAGCATCTGTCCTTGGAAAAATCACTGAACCCACACAAAGAAGTTCAGTTAGAGATACTGGCTGTTCAGGACCAATTTTCAGATGGTCCAGACCACTCTGCTTTTCCTTGGTTCAAGTAGTTCTATTTTAACTATGTTGAGATTTGAGTGCTCTTATTCCCTGCTGTCTACACTGGCACAGCTCCCTTCAAAAACTGCCCTAAATATGACTTTCAAGAAACGATATATGCAATTTTATAGCACTAAATCTTCATAAGAGCCTGAATCACCTTGAAGACAGTGTCTGATGTCACTGCCTGGAGAGCTCATTTTGTTCCTTAGGGGAACTGTATCAGCTGGCTCCTGTGAGGCAGCACCCTGACATCTTTAAGCAAATAGATAGCTAGACATGGCACAAAGACTCCATGGGTAAGAAAAGAGACAAAGGCCAACATAGCTAATATTTCAAGGTTCTTCTTAAATAAAAGTTTGAAATGGGCATTGTATAATGTATTAGAATTTTAGTCTTGCTTGATAAGCGACTACAATTGAATGTGTAAACTACTTTTCAAGTGAAGATGGAACATCTTTCCTTTGAAAAATAGATAATTCCTCAGATAATATAAAGTACTGAGCAGAGCTATTGCTTAATATGATTCTGAATCAATATGCTTTACTTGCTTTCTTTTACTTTAAAACTTAGAAATTGCAATAAAAAAAAATTACACTGAAGATAATGGGTCAGTTCTGAGTATTATTAGGATTTCAGGATGAAGAGTCAGATTCAACATTGTAGGATATGATGTACGGGACAAGGCAAGACTATAAGATTAATTCAAAGTTGCACTATGTTAATAATTCTTAGGGGTTTTTTACTATTATTATATATTTGAGAAATGAGTAGCTTAATAAGCTAGGTTTTATTCTCATTAGATGCTTTGTTGTGAGAACTCTGAAGACTTGCATAGACAATAAATTATGTGAAATCACTTTAAAAGTTGTGTGTTTTTCCTGTTTTTCCATATATAGTTTTGATGCAAGTGTACTACTGCTTTCAACTGCAGAGAAGGAAAACAGCACTTAGACTAATAAAAAATCTGACTGATACAATAATTCATAGCTTACAGAAACTAAAGAAAAAAGTTAAATTCAGACACACAAAAAGACATGGAAATATAGTGCAATGATTTATACTGTTGTTACCTTTTAAGAACATAACTTGCATAAATTATTTTTATAAAAAAGGAAGCAGATGTTAGAAGAGCATATGCATCCAGACTGCAACAGCAGTAAATATATTTTTTTCTGAAATAAATTATATTCTAAAATTTTAAGGTGCTTGTATTCACAAACAATGAATGATGGAAAAACCTTCCACACAGGTCTTTGGCTGACCTCTATTGTCTTACTTTTCAAGTTGATTTCATATTGGTCAATTTGTTTTCAACAGGCCTGACAGAAAGGCACTGGAGGGCATGGTCAGGTTGTGAGAGACCTGCCTCAATTTTGTTTCACATGGTCTCAGGCAGGCTTGTGATACACTACCATGGCAGGATGTTCTTGTTATCACTTTATCAAGAGCTTCTAGTCACCAACTTTCTTGATGTTATGGGGAGAACTGTGAAAAGTGTATCATATCTCTCCACCCTGTATTTGGAAGGCACTTATTGGCCATAATCAGAAACAAGATTTTATTTGCTGAGGCAATTTGATAGTCATGCACTTTGCCCCCCTCTATTTACAAAATGTCAAAGAAATAATTTGAAAATCTTGGATTTTTCAATTAGACTGGTTGTCCTACAGTGACAGAAGGGGAAATCTTAGAGACTATGGACACAAAGGAAGCTCATTCTAAAAGACAAAAAATTGGAATGCTCAAATTAGCTGTGCATCTGCTACTCAACTGACTACTCAATTTTTTTCTTTTGAAACACTGGGCTGTATTTACGGAATAGTCAATCCTATTGTCAGAGAGTCAGGTTCTGTGGCTTTTGGAAACTCAAAGCAGAGGGAGTTGTTTAAGCTTTGCAAAAAAGCATGAAAAGTGTAAAAGTTATATGTAAATATATTAAAGAGTTGGGTATACATAAAAAATATGGCTTTCTTTTATAAATAATATTGACATGATTATTATGATTACACACTCACGCTTAAACCAAACGCTGACAGAAGTTTGAGTAAAACTGTTGATACAGCCAAAGCAATCTTATTGTACAAAATGAGCTGGTGGAAAAAAATAGAGTTAATAAGTGGGATAGTTAAAATTAGGATGTTTCTTTGGCACTTTCTTTTAAGTGATCTCTCTGGATTTTAAGTTGTACATATTTTAAATTTCTCTGTGTTAGTATACAAAAACTGTTGTAATAATGTAATAAAAACTATGTTAATAGGTTTATTGTTGGCAATGCCATTTATCGACTTGTTTCTTCCTAATTCACACCAAGCAAAGTTAAATATTACACATATGAGAAAATATTTCTATGCTTACTCAGAAAAAAAAATAAAGAAAATAAAAAGTATTCCATAAGAAATTTACTTGGAAATTTGATGGTAAGAAATTATCTTTTAACTTCTAACATAATTCTTTTAAATTTGATGGAATCCAAACAATACACTTCCTTTTTTTTTCTTTTTCTTTTTTTTTTTTTTTTTTGAGGAAAACCTGTTTGATCTAAGTGTTTGCAGTTCTATATTCTACTTTAGCTGTTTTACATAAACGTATTAAAAATATGGGTGTTTCTGCATTTTCACAAATCTGGTCATGAAATGCCAGTTTCTTCAGAGCTCCATGACTGCTTCCTATGAACTGTGTTTAAGGATCATTAATAAACATACTGTCAAGTTTAGATACCTAAAACTGATCTAAAATCTTCTGAAACCAAGAATTCAAACTATGGGGTGAAATGAAATACAATGGCAAGGAGATTCTCATCAAAGACATTAAAAATGTGGTTAAAATGTAGATTTCTTCACTCAGCCCACTAGCTGAGAGCTACAAGATTGCAATCATAACAGAGTAATGAAAATGGATTTAGCTGATGCCATTTCTCATTTTCATTACCATCATTTTCTTGAAAATGAATTAATATTCTGCTATTTTGTATTCTCATGACAATTTTTGTCACAAAATGGATTCAAGCCAAGCCATCTTCTGTTCCTGTTAATCTTTGTCAAAAAGGCAGGGCATCAAATTTTTCATGTCCTATTGAGTTCACAGAAGTATGTTAAACTTTTATAGCCCTGCAGGCTTCAAACAGTTTTTGGTGGTTTAGATAGTTTGACCCCAGGTAATTCTTATTAATGTAACAACAATAAAGCACAGAAAGCACAAGAAAGATGAAAAAATATGAAGTTTTTTCTTGCTGTCATTTTTAGTGGGAACAGTCTAAAGTACAGAACTATAACACCAATGGACATTAGTGAATAGTTTAAAAGTGACATAGGTTAATATCTAGTTTTACCTACGTAAACAAATGTAAGGATATATAGGCAACCCCCCATATTCATAACATACATAATTATGTTAAACACTGAAATTTTGAAAATAAGTAATATTGTATTGATAACAACCAAAATTAAAACCCAATAGGTTTTCATTGTAATGAAATAAAGGGTGTAACTTTAAAAAACTGGAAAAGACAATACTTCAAAAAAAATACAATCATTAATGTATGTGTATAAACTTACTCATTCATGTGATAAATCGTTACACTATTCAACTATAATTTTGAACTAGCACATTAACTTTTGTTTTTATTCTTTTCTTTGTAATGTAGTTATGTTCCATATTAGATGTACAGATGACATATTTAGTAATGATTTTGGCATAAAATAACCACATCTGAAATTACATGCCTTACAATCTGAATGTATTTTTGCTTTGAAAATTATGTCCTGAAAGGAGAACGAAAATAACATGGTAGTGTACTAGGTAGTGGAAATGTGTGAAACGCTCTTTGTCCATGTAAAGGAATGTCCTTACTTTTTTTATTTAGAAAGACTGACCTTCACTGTTAACTAGGGTGATGTACTGGGTATCTGTAGCAAGTTGCTGAAATGATCACAGGTGAAATGAACCAGACCCTCAATATGAAAAAAAATCTGTTGAATTCTATAGATGTTTAACAGCCAAATTAATTTGAGAGATATAATAGCTATTTTCTTAGAAACAAAAATGCCCATAAAACTCATCTGAATGCTTTACCTTTTCCTGTACCTTTATCCCTACTTCAGTGTTTTTTTGGTTTGGCATCAATTAAAAGTTAAATTAGTTTAAAAAGATTAAAAAGTTTAATGGTAGCACAAACAATAATCAGAAAGGAAAATTTTCCCTTTTTCAGTAATTTTCTCAAGTCATGTCTGGTCAGCTGATGAACTAGAGAAGTTCTAATCAACTGATCAAACACACTATACTAATTAGAATTTTTCCCAAATACTAAGTTATAAATACTTAGTCACTTTTCCATCTTCATAATTTCTCCTTGAATGTTAGATATTATATATTTTGATATTAGATTTTACTGAATATATAGAAAATAATAAAAAAGACTTTTTAGTTCTCTAATTTTGTGAACTAAATAACGAAAATTAGCTGAAATCATGAGACTGACTAACCATAAGCCATTAACAGAGCAACTTTACAAAAAAGACCGGTTCATATTCTTTCCCCGGCAAAATGTGGTACTAAATCCATTAAGGAGTATCCTTGCCCGTAAGATCAAGAGGTATCTTCTTTTTTGAAATACATGGATCACACTTTTAATTTAAAGTAGTGTATTTCAAACAGAGATAAATCTGGTAAAGCATTGTGTAGGGCTTTTCTTTTGGAAAGAAAAAAGTTTTCTTTTTAAAATAGAAACAAATATCTGTTTGTACTTTAATACACAACTTTTTAAGGTGACATTAGATATATTTTATATAATATTTCATATATTTAATATAGTATGACATTATAGGTCTACTTGTGACTTTTTATTAGAATTGAATCATAACTTAAGTGGAAAACCCAGTAATGTTAAGAGATCAGATGTGTCACATAAAAATTCTAGGAAAGAGCTGAAAAGCTTCCAAAGCCACTGAGGAAAGAGAATGCTGTCACAGGCAAATAAACTACAAATACTTTATTCACTATATATTTGAGAGAGATCTCAACATTTTCATAGACATAATATTATCTATTTCTTCCAGTTAGTTGTTTGGCTGTCTCATAATATTGTATAAAAAATAGTAAAACCTTGATTTACCAGAGTTATATGTGAAATGGTTTTCTGTACAGAATATGTATTTGCATAATAGATAAATTACCAAGTAGAAAGATTTTTCACCTGGGTGTAAATGGGTTTTAATTAGTTAACATTTGCAAAGCAGATGGAGGTGCTAAGATTAGACCTATCAACAGTACTATTGTTTTAGATTTCTTAAAGCATGAACACATTAGTTCTTATACACAAGGTATTATATATTTTATGTTAATGTATTATATTTTAAAAATAAACACATAAAGTTGAAACTACCAGTGTCTCAGATAGATGTCAATGAATTACATAACCCACTTGCTAAAGCCAGATTGATTAAACAGAATCAGAATGTCTACCATAGATTTTAGCACTCATTGTCTGTAGATGTTATTAATCTTTCAAATATTGCTTCATTGAATCTCTTGTTTATTTGCAACCTTCTTGATACTCTTAACCTCTTGCCTTCACCTTAACTTCATATCCTAAGATACTAAGGACCAACACAAGTCACATTTGTAAAAGTGGGAGAAATGGGGCTTTTTTGGAATTTGTGAAGTAAATTCAGCAAAAGGGATCTGACCTCAGAGTCCACTGTAAAAAAGTCCTCTCTTACAGCCTGCTCAAATTTCCTCTTTGCTGTGTAATCTGAATCAAAGGAAACAGACTGTGTCAGGTGATAAAAAGAACATTTCTGTGTCAACTTGAAAGTCATCTTCCAATTTTTTTTTCTTCCTTTTAAATGAGTAGATGTAAATGAGTAGGTGTAGGAGAAAACAGTTTTGTCCAAGTCAGGCCTTTGTTCATCTTTGTGATTTATTCAAATGATCCCTCAGTCATGAACTTTTTGTGGAAAGGTCTACCTGTCTGTTTACTTGTGTTCATTTTCGTTGGTTTGATGGGACTCAGGTTAATTGCTGGAAGCTTCAGGACACTATCATGATACAAATACAAAGAAAAAGTTTCCTAGGAATTGTGAACTTGTTCCATCAGACTGGATGACTGTAAGATCTCAGACAATATAAAGAGGCAAAATGTTGATTGTGTGACTACTGCTTAAGAATTGAAATATTACCACGGAAGAAAACAATAGTTGGTGCCACATCCATAAACTGGAAGAACAGAGGCATTTCATGCTCACTTTTGCAAGGAGTGGCTGCCTCATTCTGTTCTAACCTATCTAGGATCAGGTTGATTTGAAAAGAAGGTTTAGTGATTGCTTCTATGACACTGAAGATGTTCTTCTCTCAAGGACTAGAGAGGTGCAGCTGCTCTCTCAAGATAAATTGCTGTATGGAACAGAATGATTCTATTTCTATCTCAGATGGTAGAATATACTTTTAATATGAGATGAATTGATTCTCTAGAAACTACATCTGTTAAATATATTGTATTCATAATGTCTGTTAATTAAAAACTATTCCATACACATAAAAATAGAAATGGAAAAGAAGCTTAATGACTTCTCATTTAGTGTAAAATATAGCTTCATACAATTTTTTTTTCTTTTTCTCTTGCATATTGGAGTACCATTGTTAGTAGTCATCTGCCTATTTTTTTTTTCATTTTTTGCAGACCCCTGGATTTTTAATATAACATTGTTATTATATTCATTACACAAATAATTGGACATTCAAACATCTTGTTTAAATGGTAGCTAGAATAGTACAGAAGAAAACTGATGACAACACTTCCTTTATTAATTTTTTCACAGATTTTGATTTGTATAGTGAATGATTGGTAGGTTTTTTTTGCTATAATGACTTTCATTTTCACAAAGATTTAACTTCTAAGCAGGTAAGAATGATGTTACACGCACAAGTGGGTGATATCATTGTAAAAGATAATTGTTTCAAAAAAGATTCTACCACTTTCTTTGGAAATTGAATATTCAGTAATCTCTCATCTTCCTAAATTTACATTCACTGAAGACTAAAAGCATAGACATGTTTTGCTAATTAATACCATATTAATACTCCTAAAGACCAATTGTTTGTAAATGTTAAACTCACAGCTGTCAAATGAGGTTGTTTGCATTACACATATGACCATTCAATCTGAAATTCATATGTAGTCAGACCATAAAGGATGGTTTTTTAGTAAAAGTGTCTGTATAAAAAAAATAGAAAGAGGAAGGCATTGCAAGGCATTGCTTGAAGAAAATAGTCTAAATTATGCACATTTCAATGCTATATGATGAGAAACTACACCATAAACAGAAGATGCAGGGCTTTCCCCTTCAATAGCCTTCACTGATATTGTTACACTTACCAGAAAAGTGTTACCATATCAAATGAGAGAATGCAAATAATGATAGTTTTTGGTCTTCTGCAAAGCCAGGGTTTTACTAATCTTGAAGAAATAAAATATGAGCAGTTCAAACAATCATATTTAAAACAGATTATTTTGAGATATAAAATCTGATATACACAAATATATTTATATTACTTATATAAAAATCTGCTGATATTTTTAGAACTCATATTTCAAAGAGCTTTTGCAAAGGCCATCATCACTATTTTTTTTCTGAAAATAGTGCTGAAACTTGAAACTGTTCATTTTTATAACATTGGAATAATTGAAATAATATGATCCAAGGATTTAAAAATAGGTAAAACAATATGAAAGTAGACAATACACAAAATAAGTCCAATGCCTCCAGCTTGTTAGAACTGACAGAGAAATAAACAGTCATTCATTGCAAATAATCTAGGGACTTGTTAGAAATGTTTAGCACATAAAATGACATTTTCTACTACTGTAGGCAACCAAAATCTGTAGTATACTGATCTGCTGCATACTGATAATAACTATTGCATTTATCTAACATACTCCCAACCTAAGCTCTAGATGTTTCAGAAAAATTATAAATTGTTTTATTTCTTAACAAATGTGGGGAATATTCCACTTGAAATTTCCTACCATCTTTAATATTCACGTACATTTGTATATCTGTTGTGAATATAGTGTTCAGAAGTTTTCAGTATTTCTGATAAATAAGCAAAGATCAATGTGTCACTTAATTGTTAATTTAGTGCTAATGTATGGCAAGATGACAAAGAACTTGGGAAATTTAATGATGTTTCTACATTAATAGACATAAATAGAGTCACATTTTGGGTGGGGTAGTGGGTTTTTCCAGGGGACTATTTTTCCCACTTGTTTTAGTTGGGGTTTAGCGGTTTGGTTTGAAAAGGATTTACCTTTTGTTCTAAAAGATATAAACCAGAAAATGGTAGTAATAGCAGTAGTAGTAGCAGAAACAATAAAATAATAATAAAAATAATACCAACAAAAATAACAGTAATAGTATTGTGCTTTGCAAAATCAAATACATTTGTTTCAACTTTTCCATATAATCAAACCATACCAATAGCTTTGCCTAATCAGTATTAATTATGATTACAGAATTTACTTTAGGTTGTTGAAAGTAATTATATAAGAGCACAAATGATTGTGCTAATTTTTATTGCAAATATATCGCTCATAAAATACTTTACCCAATAAAACTGTTTGCTAAAATTATGGAAAATACACTCTTATCATGGAAACATAATAAATACCTGATTAAGCTCTCATTTTGAGCAAAGAACTTTTGATGAAAGTGAAGTGTACTCTGAAATTTTAGTTGGTTATGGTTTTTTCATTGCACCTACTAAAGGCATAAACTTTCCATCCCTTTTATAAATTGTAATCATTCTGTGCTGATGTAAAATATGAAATAATATTATCAGAAGAGATTGCATAATACAGAAACTAGTGTTCATTTCAGCATAAAATCTGCAACATTTAAGTATCTTCAAATAATGGCATTTCTTGCGTTTTCCAGTTCACAAATATAAAATTTTTAATGAGGTCTATGGCCTACTTGAGATTATCTGTGCTCATAAATGAGATAAAGATCTTATTCAAATCTTTTATTTCTAGAAGGTGAGACCTCTTTGTGGGTGTTCAGTGTAATTCCTCGGTTGATTTAAAACAAATTAAGGTTTGTGGAAAAACCATTTGGAAAAAAAAGTTTCTACTCAAAATGATTACAAATACAAAAGCATTTATTTTCTGACACAATACTGGCCAGTTTCAACTTTGAGTTGAGTTTTAGCCTTTCATGTTTTCTCCGTGCATATATGAGCCACGTCTCTCTAATATTTTCTTCCTTAATTGTTTTCATATCCTTGTTAGTTCTTATAAAGTATAACAAACCTGTTCATGCAACAAAAGTATTATCTATCTAAATCCCTAGAGGTAGATAACTTATAATAGTATCAAACATTTCAAATTAGATATTGGATCAAAAAATAATTTTATTTTTATTTCGCATGTTAATTGTTTTAAAAACCCTGTAATATATTCCAAAGAACAATAATTAGAAAAAGTTTCTGGAAAATAATTTATTCTTATTTTGAGTTTCTATCTGTTAGAACTTGTTATAGAAAAGGCATATACTTAGTAATTATACTGTAAGTATTTTGTACTTAGATTTTTGATATGATGCAGGGAGGTACATACAAACTTATGGAAAACAAAATAGATTTTTAATAGTCTGGTTTTTAGAAGGTAATGTGTGGAAATCATGGTTAACTATTGTATTAGAAAAGCATCACAAGTAACCTAGGCTTTTTTCATTTCTGTCCAAAAGAAGTATATATGGTGGTTTTAAAGACACAACTAAATATTTTAGATTCAGTTCTCAAAGTTGTGAGATAAAAAATATAATGTCTTTGAGGAAATGAAAAGTCATATAGATGCTTTTATATATATATATATATGTGTGTGTGTGTGTGTATATATATATATATATATATATATATATA
>VZUI01043204.1:0-54752 GCA_013401135.1 Cettia cetti
ACACACGGACACTCGGACACACAGACACTGACACACGGACACTCGGACACACGGACACACAGACACTTAGACACTGACACACGGACACTCGGACACACAGACACTGACACACGGACACTCAGACACACGCACACTCAGATACAAGGACACTCGGACACACGGACACTCGGACACACGGACACTCGGACAGTCAGACACTCGGACAGTCAGACACTCGGACAGTCAGACACTCGGACACACGGACACTCGGACACACGGACACTCGGACACTCGGACAGTCAGACACTCGGACAGTCAGACACTCGGACACTCAGATACTCGGACACTCACACACTCGGACACTCGGACACACGGACACTCGGACACTCGGACAGTCAGACACTCGGACACTCACTCGGACACTCGGACACACGGACACTCGGACGCTCGGACACCGGCTCCGCTCCGGCCCGTGGCAGGTGCGGTCCCCGCTGGCCGCTTTGCTGCCCTGCCCCTCCGCTCCCGGTGCCGCTCCCGGTGCCGCTCCCGGTGCCGCTCCCGGTGCCGCTCTCTCTCTCTCTCCCCCAGCCCGAGTTTCGCGAATGTTTCCGCTCCGTCCCGGGCTCCTCACTCCTCCTGCGCGCCGCTCATCCAAGAGAGCGCTTATTCCAAGAAAAGTCAACTTGGCAGGCAGCCTTCTCCTCCCAGCCCGTGGCCAAAGAGTTTCCCTCCCCTGGGAGATGGGGTTGGGCAGGCAGAGCCCGTGCCTGGCAGGGGTCATCTGCTGGCACTGCCACCCTGGGCACCAGGGGGATACGTGGGATGTGGGACGGTGGCAAATAATCCATAGAAGTTATTCCCTTTTGTGGTGCTTTCCCCCCCACTTTTAACTTTTACAAAGCAGGATCCATCTCCAGCACCAATCTCAGCCTCCACTGTTTATAATAGTTTGCATATGTGTGACTACAAAATTTCTATATAACTTAGTTTATAGACATAAAACTATATTTTAGTTTATATATAGAACTATATTTTACATATATATCATTATATTAGCTTATAATAACTTACAGTTTATTGTTTAAATCATATAGCTTTCCATAAACTTTTACTTTGCAGTAGCTTCTTATTTTATAGCAACTTACAGCAAGTTCTCTATAACTAATAAAGCTCAACAGATATCATGTGCCAGGTTTGAAGAGGCTTCTCCTGGGGTACATGGCAGCTCCCTGGGTTCAGCCCAGCTGAAAAGCAGGAAGAGCATGGCTCATCTGTGGCCCTTCTCCTCACTCTTTTTGGATTAATCCTGATATTTGTTCTCCCTGAAACATCTTCCCAGCAGACCAGGATGTTTTGTGCTATGCACACGCAAGCCAGTGCCGTTAATGAAATCAATTTGAGTGCAAAATCTTACCTTTCATCTTTGTCATACCTCTAAAATAACCTTCAGTGCTGAAGGAAATGTGCAACAGTTGGCTCACATGAAATATGAATTCTTACTCCTGTGTTGAAAATGCCAGCTTATATTTTCATCATGTATATTGTATTTCTTGCCATGGTCCAGTCAGCTGGGAGAAAGCATTACATCTGTTGCCCCAGTATTTATCCTGGCTTTGTGCTCACATTTTTGGTGTGTTTCTCATCATATTAATACCACAATAAGCACAATTTCATGTCTTGGTACCTGTATCTTTTGATATATTTGGTTTCCAGGCTGTGGGTGATCCCATCCCGTATAAGCAATGATCCATCCTTGCTTTCTTAGTTGCTATCCCAAAAGGAATGTAGTGATTTTATTGTGTCTGTTGTCCTTCCTTTTATAAAAATGCAGCTGTACTTTTATCCTGAACTTTTACCTTTTTTTCCCTTTAAATCTGAAAATGCACATCTTTGTATTTTAAATATAATTGAAACTAGAATAAAATGTACTTTTCTTTTTCACTGCTTTGCTGAGTTATACATATATACATAAATAAACTTTATTTGATGAAAAGCTGCTTCCCATCAAACTTTCAGACCCTTTTATGTGTTATAGATGGCTCTCTCACCTCTGCCTCTGGGAGCAGGCTGAATATCCTGGAAATCCCCTCTTAGTGATTTCACAAATATTCTTACTTCGTTTTCCCTTTCCAGAGTGCCCAGTCCCCTTGGTCCTAATTTCTGAGGGCAGAGCACAAGCTGCAGAAAATGTGTTTAATTTTGCTGCCATTTGCAGCACAGCCAGGCTTCTGAAAACATACCTAGAGAAGCAGTTGAAAAATAAACTTTTCCATGACGTGGTTAAGGACTTGGCTTTATGGTAACTGAAGGATCTTTAGTTGCAAATCATCATTTAACTCACTGCAGTGTTTAAAGATGGACTCAGAGACGAGTATTAACATTTTCAAGCATAACGAGAAGCAGTTTTATAAAACACAAAATTTACTTTAAATAAATACTTTTTATAAAACACAAAATGTACTTTAATTAAAGACCTGAGGAATGTGATTAGGGGAAATTTTGCATTCTGCTGGGAAGAACTTTGCAGGACATAGGCAGCATTGCTCTTTCATTGCTCTTCCTCCTGCAGTCACCACAAACAACTTTCTCTTTTCTTTCTCTCTCTGTAATAACCCTCGAGAAAGATTAATTCCTCAAACAGTCATCAATACCTCTTCCTGGGTATCAACCTGTGCAAATAACCAGCTCCCCTCTATTTCTTTTTTAGGGTTTTCATACTTTCTGTGGGTGTGGGTGTGGATTCACTGCTTCCCCTTCCACACCCCCCACACTTTTTGGGATGTGCATGAATTCAGCCAGCTGAAATCACACAAAAGTCTGTCTCTAGGCACAATTTTGATCTCCTTCACTATAAAACGTTTTTACTACATTTTATCTGTCAGCATCCTAGAAACAACTTACAGGAAAGGAGGTTTTTCTTCTGAGAGTGGCACAGAAGTATGAAGATCACTGAGGGCTCAGATGTTTTGGGCCTAAGGGCTGTTTCTTTTCTTTTGCCTGGGAAGTATCACAATAGCTTGTAAAAACCTGCCGATGTGGAAGGAGATAAAGCAAACTGAGATTTTTGTAGAAAACAACTCTAACTAGCATCACCCTCCCCCCCTGAAATGATGCCAGTGAGAGTGCAGAAGTCATTCCACACCTGGAACGTTTGTCCTGCTGCAGTGAGACAAACATGCTGTGGTCTGAGCAAGGATTGCCCCTCTCTTCCCAAGAAGGATTTATTTGGAAGATGATGGTTTGCTCTCTAAGCCGGGTTAACCCTTCTCAAGCAACGTATTTTGAGCCAATTTCAACAACACCTCTGGAAAAAGAGGCTCTCCCAGCTCTTCCTTGCCCCTGGCACCCTCCCTGCTAGGGGAGGTGTAGAGTGGATATCAGGGAAGGTTTCATCATGGAAAAGGTGATCGAGCACTGGAGCAGGCTGCCCAGAGCAGTGGTGGAGTCCCCATCCCTGGGATGATTTAAAAGCTTTGGGGATGTGGCATTTGGGGACATGTGTGGGATTGGCAGTGCTGGAGGAATGGATGGACTTAAAGATCTTAGAGATCCTTTCCAACCTAAATGATTCTGGAAAGTGCAGATTCAGGAATGCATTTCACTGAGGAGAAAGTAAAGGTGTACCTGTAAGCACTGTCCTTGCTGAGGATCTCAAATTGTATTTATACACACAATCAGTGACCACACATTCAGGTTTAACTCAACTTCAAACAGCTCAGTGATTCCTGCAACTTCTCGTTTGGAAAATTGTTTTTTTAGTTGGAGTAAATCTTTGTGTTTGGAAAAAAAGAAGACAAAAAACCAGGCATCTCTGTTTTCCTTGCCATTCCAGGGTAACTTTCTGAGGTAGCACATAAGGTTTCTATATGCTTTGGCAACAAAATGACTCTAAAAATAGCTTTCCTCCTGAACACCAGTGAAGTTTCTGTTCCTTTGTACTTCAGCTCTGTAGTAAATCATGAAGTACAGAATTGAGCAAGAAAAGAGAATTATACTTTTCTAAAGTCATTTTCTTTGCTGCATAAAGCATTTACCCCTGCTGTCAACAAGGTCAAACCATCTCAGAGGAAATGGGAACCTAAAACTGACACTGGGAAATACAAAGGAAATTGCATTGAACATTTATGTGGCCCTTTGAGGCCTGCTTCTTACACGTGTGACAGAGACAGGTGCTAAGGTTCTGCTCACCTGCACAGCCTCAGTATCCTGGCATTTAAAGCCTTCTTTGCACTTGTTGATAAGGCAGGTCCTTAAAAGAGTGGTTCTTACCACAGAAAAAAATGACTGGAAACATAAACAAGCTCTTACATGGAGACGTTTTACTCAGTTTTAAGATACATTTAACTTTAAAGGGAATATAATTATTTTACCAGGTGAGGGATGCCAAATATACAACATTTGTCTCTGAACATATCAAACAATGGTACAAAATATTCTCCTAAGCAGGCTGCTGTTCCCTTTGGGCCAACAGGTTTTAAAACAAACTGATGCCAGTAATGAAGGCAATTATTTCCTTCAGCAGTTGTTTATTTGAACAGGTTAGAAATGCAGTGTGCATCCTGGCTGGGGAATTTATCCCAATGCATTCTCCATAACTTTTTCTCCTAAGAACAACATGACCTTCAGATAATCATTCAGCATATTGCCTTTGTGCTTGTGTCTGGAGAAGGAGCTCGGATTGCCATGGAAACAAAAGTTCCTTGTTCTCTCATACTTCCCCATGCTGTGATATAATTTTCACTATATGAACCCTTTTCCGAGCCAGAAATGGAATTGTGGGATTTTCCTGTTTTGAGCATCTCAAAGTGATGGATCAGTTCATGGTACAAATGCTGTGAATGCCAAGCAGAGACTGCACCCACCATCATCAGTATTTGGGGATATTTAGATCAGATCCATCTGCATCAGCCCCATTCTGCTGGAGAAATGAAAATTCTCTACCTACACTTTCCCAGAGTTTTCTTTACTTTTTCCTTCAGTGCTGAAAACATGAGAAGAAACAGAATTTTAAGAAAGGCAAAGTTAACCAGTGACATAAACAAAGTGCAAAAAAGGAATTTCTGGCATTTTTGCAAAGAACATAATAGTTTTGGGGGTTTTTTTTATTATTAATAGGGGGTCTACATTTCTTCATGCCCCAGAATGTCTGTAGATTTTGTGTTAACAACACATTGCCCTGGCATTTGGCTGCCACAGCTGGACCAAAGCCAGCAGGATTATCACTAGGAAAGGGACTGGAGAGTCTGTCTTGGAATTAAAAATTCTCTAATGTTAGCACTACAAGAAAGAGAATTTTTTTTTTTTTCCTAATACTCTTTGTACTTTGTTGGTTCATCAGCATTGGAAAGACTGTAGTTCTGCACTAGTCAATGGTTTAGAGTTGTCTGGATTGTCCAAAAATGGGCAAGTTTAATGTGCAAATTTTCTTTTAACTGTAAAACCGAGACAGCACTGAGACAACAGAGACGAGTGGATGACAGTGGTTATGTGGAACAGTTGGAGAAAACGGGATGAAATTCCCCCGCTGTGCTCACAGCCCATCTGGAACGTCCCTTTTTGGTTCACTTGGATGAAAACAGCCACTTCCAGCAAGTCCCCGTGGACATCATCTACCTGCCAACATTTGAATCCCAAAAAGTAACGACTCTCACATTTCAGTCTGGTATTTCCTGGACTGAAATTGCTGCACATGTGCCATGTGGAGTGTGAGCAGTATGTTTAACACATCCCAGGCAGCAGCAGGGAAGTGCAGTGTGGAGTCTGTCTGAAAGGTCATTTTTTCCTGGGGTTTCTTCAATATCCACAGCCTAAGTGTAGCTTAAGAAGTCATGGAAGAAAGTCCAGTGGGAACTGAAGATGGCACATAAATGTAGAAATATTGGTTATGCTCAATGTGATTGAGCTGGCAAACACATCATCAGAGAGTAGGCCTTAAAACTCTGTATTTATAGATTATGTATTAAAGACAGAAAAGCCAGGAATTATTCCTTTCAGATAGAAGCAGTATTCATGGCTGGGATTACTTTGGGTGAAGAAATAATTTATGTAATGCCACATTTTCCTATGATAACAATGTCTCTTAATTCCATCCCCAAACTGATTAATTTAGTGACATTTAAAGCCAATATTTGAAGATTTAATTTCATCTCTATAATCACGTATTTTTGACAATATACTGAAGGTACCTTGCACAGTGCATTCACTTATGAAAACAGTGAAAATGCAAGAATTAATGTGAAAAGAAAACAATGACATGAGTTTTCACTTGTCACACAGAGATTCGTGTCAGACTTACATTACCAGATATGCCAATATAATTTCACAGTTGTGTAATAAACTTGTTTGAACTTAACTTTAAGCCATTAAAAACGGGCTTGTGCCAGCATGCTGGACAAGGCTGTTTGAGAGGTGAAATGATAGGATTTAAAGGCACACTGAAGTTTTAATGCTATGCAGATTCTTACTAATAGGTGGCATAATATAAATTATAAAGTTTCACTGTTTGAAAGGCACTAGCGTATTTTTCCACACAGGACTTGGCACTAATTCTGCCAAAAAAAGCAGGATATAAAAATTACCTTGCATTTAAAAATTTATCCAAAGTAATTTTGTTTCCAAAAATCATAGAATAGCTTAGGTTGAAAGAGATTTTTGGGACATCAGCACCTCCTTTTTTTAACCTTTTTTGTATGTTTAACTGTAAGATCTCTAAGACAGAGTACATTTTTCACAGTGTGGTTGTATATCCCACTCATTAATGGGATCAACAGTGTTAGGGATACTCTTGAGTCCAACAGTTTTACACTAAAGAGTGTCATTATCATTTAGGCTACTGAATTTGGTTTTAGAAATACTGAAATTCAGCCAAATGCACCCCAAAGTGCAGTTCAGATATGGTTTTGTTTGCTTCCTACTGGTTATGGCAAACTCAGTCCAAGCAAAACACCTCGGCCTCACTTGAGGCCAGATAAGCTTGTCAGCAGAGTGGGGAGTAATTTCCAGAACCATCCATCAGGACTTAAATGGTTTTATCTTGGAAATAATGATAATATTTTCTAAAGGAAACCACTTGTGACTAATAGGAAGAAGAGTTGCTGGCTCCTTTGATTAGCACCTAGACAAGGGAGTTTCTTCTTCCCTTTTTATTGTTACAGCTGGATTGATAACTGGTAGGAAGCAATTTCAACGTTTTCCTGGCATTTTAGGGATGCTGTTATGTGCTTTTATTGATTATGATCTAATCTTTCTCTCCTTCCCACTGTGCCTACACATTTGCCTTGGGAAGGGCCTCCTCTTCTTGATATTTTATGATATTTATCATAGTGTGTCAGGGGAGAGGCTGAGCAAGGACCAAGGTGCTTCTCCACATGGTGAGGTATTACAGAGCCAAGGAGGCTCCCAGTGCCACTTTCCCAGATTTCCATGCAAATATTGCTACAGAGACCTTGGGATCATGTTGTGCTTTATGGCTCCTCTCTGTTTCTCACTGACCACAGGCTCAGGGCTCCACATCATGGGAGATTTCAGATCTGCAGTGGTTTGGAAATGAGATCAAGGCTGGCAGCCTGGGGAACGGGACATCTGCAGAGCTGAGCCTGAGGTTGGCCTGGTGTTTGTGTAGGCCAGCACCATCCCATAATTATCTTCCCCATCTCGTTTCACAGGTGGTTTGGAGCTGTAATAAATAGTACGTGTTTTCTAAATATAACCAAGCATTTTCAAATGCACTCATCATCTGTATTTTATTCACTTCAGACAAAATCCCAGTAGAAACTCACAAGATCTGGAGCCTCACAGGAGAGTGTTACCAAAGGCCTCTGTGTCAGCAAATGAGGAAAAATGAAAACGTGGCTCCTCTTTCTCCAGAGAACTCCATTCTGGACTCACAAATTTTGGTTATTTAATGCTCACTGACAGCTTTAGGTTTTAAGGGTACTTTTCATGTATTTTAGATGAGATTACAGTCATATGAGGTCAAAATGTTTTATAAATTTTAGAAGTCACTTGCAAACAGTCCTTTGAAAACCGGTCTTAACAAAAATGCCACACCCTTCCTATGCATCTGGATCATCTCCAACAAATCCAAACTGTTACTAAAGCATCATTTTTTCATCTTTACTCCCTCAAGTCCCGTGGAAGATAATTTATTTAGTAGTTTCTTTGGAAATGCCTGTCCCATTGTGTTGCCCTGTCACCAAGCTGTCTGTCTGCTCATTTTCCCAGAAGTCTGTCCATCTGCAGTGCCCTCATCTCTAGTGATGCCGGAATTCCTGATGGATTTCATTTGAACTGAATGGAAAAATCAGGATGGCAAATAAATTCCCTTCACATGTTATGAAAATTGGCTGAATAGTAAAAACACAGCCAAGTTAATAACCCCAGGGATGGAAAACTGGGTTGGTGAATTTAACAATTTTCTGTTTTCTTTAGCTAGCTGATTTCTCAACATACAGATAGCTGCAGACCAACCGAAGCACAGGAATTCTCTTGTAAAAATGACAATTTGAGGGTGTGGAAGAGAGCCAAAGATACTCAATTAGGTCAGAGGAACTGGAGATACGAAGAGAAAGCTGAACTCAGTGTGATGAGCAGCCCTGGCACTGAGTGCCTGGAGAAGAATCATAGATTCACAGAATGGTTTGGGTTGGATGAGACCTTAAAAATCATCTCATTCCAAACCCCTGCCACAAGCAGGGACACCTTCCACTGTCCCAGGCTGCTCCAAGCCCTGTCCAGCCTGGCCTTGGACACTGCCAGGGATCCAGGGACAGCCACAGCTTCTCTGAGCACCCTGTGCCACTACCTGGCCACCCTCACAGGGAACACTTTCTTCCTAAAATCTTATCTAAATCTTCCCTCTGACAGTTTGAAAGTGTTCCCCCTTGTCCTATCATTACCTTTCCTTGTAAAAAGTCACTTTTTGTCTTTTGGCTGACAGGCTGGGCAGGAGGGCAGAATGCCAAAAGCTCTTCCTGAGTGAGCTCCCAGACACGTAGGCAGCCCATTGCCACATGGAATGGAGCTTTATAGGCACGTTTGATTTAAATCACTTATATTCACCCTAAGTGCAAAGGGAGAAGGAAACTTCCCTTACACAGCAGGGAGGAAGGATGTTATGTGCCTAGAAAGTTTTCTTCTGCCCTACCAGAGGTATCCACACCTTGGTAGTGGAAAATAAGCTCCGAAAGTTCAGCTGGAGGATCACTTACAGCTATTTTCTACATGGCTTGCTTCTGAC
The DNA here is from genome assembly GCA_013401135.1 of Cettia cetti. Taxonomy (NCBI): domain Eukaryota; kingdom Metazoa; phylum Chordata; class Aves; order Passeriformes; family Sylviidae; genus Cettia; species Cettia cetti. The sequence continues at coordinate 9,218 of VZUI01043204.1, forward strand.
TGTGATCCATCACACATACCAGACTAATGGATTACAGTGCAGCAACCTTAGCTTCATCTTCCTTTATCTTGGAAAATCTGGGTAATGGCATTAAGTGTATTTTTCCATAAATAATTTACAGGAGGAGACCAACCTTGTAATTGCAGTGGAAAATATTTATTTCTTGTTGTTTCGCCCAATCATGTGCAAATTCCTCCTGCCCACTTGTCTAAGACTACAACAAAAGAAAAAAAATACTTAAAAGGCAATGTTTAAAATACCCTGGAAAACACCAGAAGCTTAAACAAGCCAGTAGGGTAGCGAAAGGCAAAGCAAGACACAGTAAATTCCAGACAGACAGCCAAATTCCACAGATAAACATTAAACCAGAAAAAAAAAAACCCTTGCAATTTCTAAGATTATTGGAAGCGGGTGTCTGTTGTCATTGATTTAAACTTCCTGTATTTCAGTTCTTTTTGGCATTTCTGCCCTTCCTGCTGCAGGAATGGCCCGGCCTTCGCTCGCACCGCTGCCACAGCAGACACGGCACCATGAGCTGGGCTTCAGACTCAACCCCAGCCTCATCCCTCCTGCCACTGGCTGGGAATGTGAGATCTGCTGGTGGCAAACATCACTCCCAGCTCCAATTCCCAGAGATTTTTCTCTCAGAAAGCTCTAATGAGGCGTTGTTTACAGAGCTGCTCCTGTGTGGCAGTGGTGCGAGCGGCCCTGCCCTGCGGTGCCAGGGCCTGCGGCCAGCTCCCGGCTCCAGCAGCCCCAAAATCTTTCCTCAGAACACCCCAGTTTGTGATTCCTTGGATTTCTATCTTCATTCCCTCCCAGTTATTTTGTAGCTTGGACCTCCTTGCCTGTGCCATCATTTCAGGTGGCTCCTGGTTCCATTTGTTACAGTGTTGGTGTTCTCCCTGCCAGTTTTTCCAATAGCTGTTTTTCTAAGAAAATAGGATAAACCCAGGAGGTTTTATTATCAGCCCAAACAGCCATCTATTGAGGCAACAGTGCCTTTACAGAGAGACATTTCTGCTTGCTCTGTCAGTCTCTTTCAGTTCCTTGTCAGAAAATAAATGTCTGTGCTACAAAGAAAGGTTTTAAATGGCACAGATGTGATCATGGTCTCTTCACAGTGCACAGCATTGTGCTTCTATATAATTAGAAATTATTAATTCTGGAGAACCAAAAAGTCAAGTTCATCTTTCAACAGATAAGCAGCAACACTGCACTCCTTAAACATTAGATTTAGGACTCAAGAGAGAGTTAAACTTTCCTTTTTCCATAAGTTACTCCCTTTCCCCCAGGCACAGGAGGGTTCCTTGCATATTTTGCTTTCTTTGCACTACAACAACACAAGGTCCAACCATGAGCACAGAAATCTGAGGAATAGCAGAGCAGAGTATTGCTCTGAAATCTGGCACAATTGCTGTGTGAACCTTCCTATGTTGCTTAAACTCTCTCCTTTAACTCACTTTCTCCATTTATTCTCCTTGGAAAGTATGCACTTCTATGCAGCTGAGGAGACCTATCAGCATTATTCACTTGTTCTTTCATGCTCATTTGTATATTAAACATAGATAATTGTGGTGGTTTGTTTTTTTTTTAGTTTATGTTAAGAGTAACAATTAATAAGTTGATCGTGAATGGTGCTCTACCATCCTAACAAGGAGAAGACAGGAAAATTCTTGGCATCTTTCCAATAATGTCACCTGCAGTCACTCTGTTCTGTAATATCTTGAAGAACCTACAACCTGTAAACTCTCAATAAGTTTTACAGGCACTTTTACAAAAGGGATTGTAAGAGCCTCCCTCCTGCTAAGGTAGCTTTTGAGGTCTCATCTCTGCAAATTTCCTGGTTAAATTGGTGATAAAGCATAATCATGGTTTTCCTTTGCCACAAAGGGGGGGAGGGGGGGGAAAAAAGGAACATGTAAAATACCAGTTATGTTTATGGCTGATTCAAATAAAAAGGTACTTTGCAAAGAAAATCAGGCAAAAAAAAATGTTTATAGTTTTCACTGAATTTAAAACATTTCCCTAATGGGGAAATTTGGTGTGAGAAAATTTGAGTTGTACTCTAAATATCCATTTCTGCATACAGCAAGCGTGATATGTGGCTATGTTTTTAAAGAAAGGTAGAAGATTTGTTACTTTTCAACAAAGATCCTCAGCTCCTGAATTTTAGGTCTGGGACCCCAAGAGGATCACATTTGTGGACTTCCTGTAGCTGGCTGTGTCAGAGCTGGTTTTTGGTGGTGCTGGCCATGGACCCCTGTGTCCTTTGGGATGCCAGAGGGATTGCCCAGGAAGCACCAGGAGAAAATGCAGCAGGAGCTGTGCTGGTGGATGTGGAGCAGCCTGAACTCCTCTGCAAATGCTGCTAATGAGAGTTTAAAATTCAGGTCGGGGATTTGGGTTTGTCCAGAAAAACATGCAGCTGGTAATGATGTGTAACTTCTCCTTTCTCCACACTTTTCATTAATTCAGGCTAATTCTGAAGAATAGGCTCATGATCTGGATGGTAAAAATTGCTATAATTGGATATTTAACTCCCTTTCCAGAAGCTCTGGGGAGCTGAATGCTCTTGGACAAAAGCAGCAGAAACTCTTCAAAATATCAAGAATGTTTGCATTCTTGTAGGCTGATGTCATCATGCAGCTTTTTTAAATAAAAGGTTGATATCTGTGTGTGCCTACAATTAATTAACTCTTTTTTCTGTGTGGCTCTGGGTAGTTAATGATTACCACTTCTATTTGCATGATAGTGGTCAGAACAGATTAGCTCAAATTGCTCCTGTTTCATCTCTAAATAAATGCAGATCATAATAGCAAATAAACAGCAGCAGCAGCCAAGCTGACCTTTAAGTATAACATGCAAATGAGATCAGTAGAAATAATGACCCTAAATTAGAAGGGTGTGATTGTCCCTCTCTGCACAAAATTGTCCCTCTCTGCTCTCTCGGGGAGTTTCTTGCTTCTGGCTTGTATTGATATTAATTCTAAAATTCCCTCCTGCCCACGCCTGTTTGAGTCCCCAGATCCCCCAAGCATGTACCCTGTGACAAGCCCAGGGAGGATGGGTTAATTTAAGCTGTAAATGGAATTTTTAGATGCCCAGACAAATGTTGCTGTGCCCCCCAGGCAGGCAGTGAGTGAGCCCAGGGAGCGTCTTCTTGGGAGAGGAACTGCAGGAGGTGATTCCCTGTTTGCTTGAGGGCCTCTGGGTTTCCATCATTTCCCTCATTTTGTGATCTACTTTTCCCTTTTTTTACTCTTCTTTCTTCTCTTGGTGTGTTATTGTGGGTTCACCATGTGGGCAGGGGTGATTGGGAGCTTTCCAGGGACATTTGCCTCACTGATCCTGATTTTCCCTAGAATCCATGGACAACATTGTGCAGACACCAAGAAGTAACTGTATTCAAATAAGGAGCCAAAATCTGTCTCAAAATCTGAACAAAAACTATAATATACACTACATAATAAACCATTGCAATAAAATTTAAAATTAATAATGTTTTATGGCGACTGAGCTACTTATGATGTATCTACCCACATAAATTCTATATTGGCTGTTAACAAATCAGTTCAAGCTATGGGCAGTCCCTCACCCAGAGCATCAATAATCTGTATTTCATAAAATTAAGAATATGGGAAAGGAAATCTGTAGCAGTAATTTTAAATCTCTGTAGCCTCCATATTCTCTGTCAAAATCCAACAAGCCAGGCCAGTTGAAACAAAAGTTTATTAGAGAAAACACCCTCACAGTATGGATGCAAAAACCTAATTAATTAGCAAAAGAGGCTAATTAGAGAATCAAACTGGGATTTGGTAACCACATCCATAGCACTAATAAAATTAATTACATGGCTGCAATCAGCATGCTGTGATGGTTTGGGCCAAGAGATTCTGACTCTGGAGTCTCCTTTAAACACCAGGAAAAGGTGAGAGGTCTGGGAACCAGGTTCACATCAATTAATGCAGGAGCCCTCTAAAGCAGAGTCCACTTTTAGAATTGTTTTTAGATATTTAGAAATCTCCTAAAAAATGTAGAGAGTTATAGAAATCTCTAAAAAAAATTAGAGATTTTTAGAAATCTCTAAAGAGATTTCTGCAGTGCCACTGGTGACAGTGGCGAGGCCAAGGTGAGCCTCTGTCTCAGGGGAGTCTATTTCTGGAACATGTCTTTGAAATTATCTCCATTTGCATGGATCCATTTACAAGAAGTTGCACAGAAATGTCCATTATAATTAATAAAAAAGCAGCTGCCAGGACCATCCCTGTTCATCTTTCCAGCCCTCAAGGTGCCTCATGCTGAGTCCCATCGCTGCTGCCACAGCTGAGTGCTCTGGTCCTGCTGGTTTGAACTGAGCCTGCCAGACTGGAGCACATGCAGCTGTAAATTGCTGTAAATCTGGTGCAGACAAAATTAGCATTTCATTCTGGCTGGAATAGATGACACAGTCGTGGCTTCCACAAAGTGAATTTACTCTCCAAGGACTGTCTTTAATGATGTGTCTGCAGCCAGCTTGCCCTGTCCACTCCTTCTTTTTCTTTCTTGAGGTGGCCCTAAACACCTGTGCTAGTCACAGGGACACTCCCTGTGCTCACCAGGAAGGATCCTTGGTTTTTCACCATGGATTGCTCTGCAGGATTCAGCAGCCCCAGGAAAAGCCCAAGGGGATGCAGCTCCACCAGGGTGAGGGGAGCAGCAGCCAAAAAAGAAAAAAAGCTCTCACAGCTAATGTTCACAGATCACAAACCTGGGGTTTCAACCAGCACATTCCTTTCACTTTGCAGAGTTTTTGTTGGAGGTCTGTTCCCACATTTTTAATGAGAGCTATGAAAATCAATTGGAAAGCTTCAGCCTTTGGACTGTTTCTGGCTTTGGTGGCATTTGCAGGCACTGTAATTTTACATTTTTAAAACTTCATGTCTTTCTCCTGCTCTGGATGGGGATGCTGTGACCCACAGTCCAAAACAGAACCAACACGCCACAGAATTTGCCTTCTCTTTGAGTGTCAAACCCAGAACCTTGTGGCTGCCTGGTTCTCACTAAACACAGCATTTCAACTGGAGCCATTTTTCTCAATGTTGTTCTGAAAAATAACGAGTTCAAGGTGAAATCTGAGACTTCAAAAATTTGAGGAAGAGAGACGGGGGAGAAGGTATTTTTGAATCCCACCACGGCTGAAATGCCAGTGTTTGCAATGCCAACCCACACTCCTCTTGGCAGCTTCTAGAAATGTTTCAGAACACAGCTACAAGAAGATTGCCAGCATAGGAAATTCTGCCTTCCAAAAGCTTAAAAACTTGTTTTTCTGCACTATGCAACTGGACTCTTGGCTGTGGGTTAGAACTCCCCTGGGTGGAAGCTGGTCTTCAACAGCAGAGGGCTCTTTTGGCTCAGCAAATGATGGAATTGTCAGCCCTGGTAGTTGAAACCAACTGATAAAACAAATTAAAAGCAGAACAGAAATGAGCTGTGAATTTAAACAGCAAGGCTAAACTTTACTGGAACAGCTCAGCTGCTGACAGATGTGATAGAGAAGTGAGAATGTCTTTAAAAGTGAATTTTGTTGTAGAAATAACCTAATAAAACACTCCTTCTAGCCGGTATTATGTAGTAGATCAAAAGGGATTATCATAACAATCCATTCCAAATGTACAGCTTCTTATTCTCCTATGAGAAATGTTAAAAGTTGAGGACTGGAGTGTTTAATATTATTTTAATCCTTGCATTTTATATGCTGTTACTCCAGAAATTTGTTTTGATGCAAATGCTGTGCACAGAATTTTCACATTTTATTGAGTGAAATTTTTTTCTCAGTTCTGAATTTGTTGCTGATATTTATTGTAGAAAACATTGCTGTATCCCTCTGTTCTATGGGGAAAATTGTGATTAATGTCTGTATAATCTGAGTCTGCCAATTAGAGGTTGCTTAGCTCAGCATCATGAGTAAATACAGCGAAATTATTTCAGCCTACACATGGGGGTCTCTTTGTGGGACATAGGGAATATTTGAATGTAAACTGAATACAGTCAGCTCTTTGAATTTCATAAATAAATACCATATGTCAAACCTTTTCACATGCCCTTGTGTAAATTGTTGGTTTGTTTGCACTCTGTAAGCAGATGTTGTTCTATAAAATATCTCCCATGCTGGGGGCTGTTACTGCAGGCTGCAGAGAACAAAAGAAGCAGAGTTCTTGCCTTTTTTTCCTTCCAGGTACAGCACTTGGTAACATTTTCTCTCTTACTCAGAATGGATCTGGTCTGGATTTCCACACCCAGAAAGCAGCAGGTGATATTTATGCAGTGCCCAGTGCTGGCTTTTCCATCAGCCTTAAAAACTGCTCTTTCTCCTCTTCCTTGGAGGTGATGCCACCTTTTAGCCCCCAGGCACTGGGCTGAGCCTCATGCAGAAACCTTTTCCTTTTCAAGAAAAAGAGCCCGGGGAGAGGGGTCCGACTCACATCCCTGAAAATGAGCAGGTCTATGGAATCACAGAATGGTTTGCACTGGAAGGATCCTTAATGATTATCTAGTTTTTACCCTCCTGCCATGGGCAGGGACACCTCCCACTAGACTGCATTGTTCAGAGCCTCATCCAACCTGAATGTTCCCACCTTCATTGTAAAAAAACTTCATCCTTATCTAATTTTAATATTTTTATCTCATCTTAATTGACCCTCCTTTTGTTTCCTCCTTCATAAGCAGTAAAAGGCTGGGGTGGGAGTGGGAAATAAAAAGAAAAAGGGGTATTTGTGAGTATTTATCTCTAGTAACAACTGAGGGAATTTCAGTGTCAAGAACTTCTCAGAGCTAACTGCTCCTTTTTTGGGGGGGAAAAAAATGGGCAGCTCTTCACACACAAAGGCATCTGAGGCAGGATCTTCTTCAAATTCTGAATTCTGCAAAGCTTGAATCCCACTGAGAAAACCTTTCAGATTAAAGGGAAAGGTAGGAGGGAGCTCACAGACTTTGCTGAGAGCTTAGAGGGGTGAGAAGGACCCATTGTCCCTCTGGGAGCAAAAGGCAGGTCCAGCCACGTTTATGAGTCTATGACAAATGAATACAGCACCTCACAACAATCCTCTGCTTTGATCTGCTCAGCTGCACTTGCCACTGCTCAAAACCTGTGAGCATCCTTGCCATTTGGAGAGATCTGCAGCAATTAGAAGGAAGTGGGAAGAGCTCTTGTGCCATATGAGCTTGGCCCTTGCACAATGAACAGGCCACCAACTGCTGGGAAACCCCATCAGAAAACAGCATTACAGTGAAAAATTAGCCTGCTAAGGAGCAAGTGCAGTTCTGTTTGACTGAACAATGTACAGAGAATGTCTCTGAGCATATGGCTCCCTGTGATCCCCATTTAAAAACAATCCCAACTGATCGATGAAGGAAATTTAAGGGTACATCTAAGCATTCTCTACAGCTGTCACAACAGAAAAATATTTAATTTTCCCCCATACAGGGATATAGAACTAAAAATTCTGTAAGGCCCCCCAGCCCTGCCAGTGTTTCCCACATGATCAGCAATAGGGGCAGAAGGCCTGGGTGATGTTCATCCCATAAATGCTGCCTTCAGCCACCTGCTGGCTTCACTCATCTGATAGCAGAGTCTGTCTCTGGAAATAAAACCATAATGCATTTCACATCAGCAGTGTGTTACTATTTTCTACGCCTGCTATAGATTTCCATTATCCCATCATGGGAATTTCTGGTTTCAGGTTTGCATGCAGAAGCTGATCAAATCAAAGTTGCTGGGTCAGTAAGGGGAAGCACTCATCTCCTGAAATTTAAACAGGCTTGGTGCTCTATACTGGGGAATATCCCACCCAATTTTTGTTGTTGCTGTCTCCATATTTATGCAGATATCTGGCACCAGGTATTCCCAGAGACTTCCACCCCACAGACTCCACAGGGGCCAAGATGTTCAGGCTCCACAGCCACTACAGGTCTCCAGCATCATAGCAGAGCTGGGAAAAACTTTGTAGTGTGCTGTGGAAAGTTCTTACAGCAAAAGGGACAGTGGGCAGGGGAAGAAATAATAATCTACTTGATCACCTCCACAAGAAATTTCAGGGATCATCTGTAAGGTATCTGTGTCCTGCCTCCTCACGTTCTGAGCAGAAAAGCAGAAAACAGAAAAATCATGGAGAGGTAGAGACTTTTTGTCAGGCTCTGGGTCAGTTTGTCCAAAGTGTGATGAAATATCTTGATGTGGATTTGCAATTAAGGGAAATGGTTTTGTTCAGCCTCGGATACTGGGTGAAAACCAAGTCTTCAATAAAACCTCCCAAATATTTTCCTAATATTTTTCCCGTGGCTGAACTAATAGTACTTAAAAAAATAGCAAAGAACCTCTGGCAAAAACCAGCTGGTAATACACAGATATAGAAAAATCTTCTACTAAAAGCTCAAGGATGAGCTATTGATTTGATTCATGACCTATGGTCCAAGAGGAATAATGGAATACATTCCCCTTGGTTTTGGATTCCTCAGGGAAACAAAGACACCACAGGAGCCCAGGTTTACGGGTCTGCCATGCCCCAAAGGTGAGATAACATTCATTTCTGAGCTGAGCTCAATTCCACATTGCAATATTCAGTTCAGTCTGGAGATACAGACCTGCCTTGTGCTTCCTAAAACTGATATTCATCATTAGTGCAAGAGCAAGGCAAGAGTTTCTATGTCTGAAACTCCCAATAATGCCAACAATTTGATTTGTCCTTTTGCAACGTTTTCTTATCTGTGAGTCAATACTGAGTCAGTATTTGCTTCTCTGATATTGAGCAGTAAAATCCATTCATCTTCGTAAAAAAGAGACTGAGTTAGTATTTTAGGGAAAATTACTGAACTGCTCCAGAACTAAAGAATGCAGCTTCTTTGCATTTCTGGTGCTGTAAAAGGCTCTGCCTTCAACACATCCTCACTTGCAGTGTTTTAATAAGAAACACTGACAGAGCAATGGCACAGAAACCCCACACTAACCCGTTGTTGAGTAACAACCATAGCAGTGATGTCTTTTAATAAGCTTAACAGTTAAAATTCAGTGAATCTCAGCCCACGTGGCTGAGGCAGCTGGATATTATCGAATGTGAGGTGTAAGAAGATAAAGATGATTGAAAAGAACTGTGACAGTCACAGGTGAAGGCTGTAAACTCTCCAGCCAGGATCTTCAGCGGTGGTTCCATGCCCTGACTTTAATGGGAATTGGCAGCACGATGTTCCGTAGCAAAATGTAAGTTTTACAAAGAAAAGGAAATGAAGCAGAACTTCTAAAAAGCAATACATAATTTAAAGCCTGGAAGAGATGCCTTATAATGAGAAACTTCACATTTGTTCTGCTTAACAAAGTGAAGATTGAGAGCCTCTTGTTTGCATTGAAAACATCTTTGCCAGTTGCAGAGATAATCAAGTTATCTCTGATCTAATCTACATTTTGAAAGGGGAGAAGTGATCTTACTGGGCTCTTCAGCTGTCGAGCCCACAGAAAAACATGCGGAGCTTTTCTCCAGAGTCTGATGGCTGCTAACGACTGTGAGAAATGCACATAGAAACCTCCACAGAGCTGAGGAAGCACAAGCGTTTCAGAACACTCGCACTGCTGTCTTTCATTCCTTTCCTATTGCCACCCCAAGAGCACTTTCTCCACTCAGTGCCTCTCTTTTATGCACCCCATCTCCTCCTCTGCCTTTCCTACCTGGCTGTGTTCCTCTGTCCAAAGGCACAGTATTTCTGCATCAGGATGCATCAGGATGATTTTACAAATTATCTCAAGGAGTTTCATGGCTCTGGACTGCTGTACAAGAGCACAGTGCATCATATCCCACTAAATGTTTGGGTTTTTTTTTTTTCAAAAGTCAATAGAAGCCTTTCTTCTTTAACTAGAAAATGTGTTGCACTGCTTCTCAATCTTGTTCAAACATTGTCCCTGCTACTATATATTGATCAGGGCTGCTATCCTGATCTCCTGATTGCAATCAGGGAGAAGATAAATCTTCAGATATATTACAGTACGAATGTAAACAGCATTTTTGCCATCAAGGTGCCTCTTTTCTGGCTTGAGCAAATGATAAAACTGCTTATGTGCTGTAATTGATTGTAAGTAGAGCTGACTTGAACCATTCATGCTGTCTGAGTGATTAAAATTCTCCAGATGGATCCTCAAAATGCAAAGGTCATATAATTATTCTCCCTTTAAGTGAGAAATTCTTTCTTCAGGGTCTATCTGCAAACCAGACTGGAGCACACAACATGGGTATCTCTGCAGAGTTCAGTTCAGTATCTTCATGCTGTGGCACTTCCCAGGTGAGGAAAAAGAGCTCAATTTAAAACAGCTTTTATACTTAATAGTGAGTGTCATATGAGCAGCAAGGACCTTTATTATGAAGTTGTTAAGTAACAAGCTTAACTTTTTATTCCGGGTTTTTAATCTCAATTTTGTCTGCTCCTTTCATTTGTATGAACTACAGATGCATTTGCTACAAAAAAATATGACTTTAGAAAGATGCCAGATTTTTATTTTTTTGTATTGTAAGTTGTGGAAATAAAATAGTTGCTACATTATTGAGATAATCTCAATGGTATTATTAATTGATTAATGAAATTGTTTTGAAAATATAGAAAAGTCATTGTCCCTTCTGCTCTGTTTTTCCAAAAACTTTAATTTAAAGCCCCAGACGCTGTATCTCAGTATAAATCTAAACCATGAGTTTTATCTTGTATTTTCTGCCATATTTTGCCTGTAATACATGGTTGAAGTTCTTCTCATACATAGGACAGGTACATACACTCTAAAGCAGAACTTGAGAGCAGCTTTTCTAGTAAAGTGCTCCATTTCCACTCAGACCAGAAGAATAATTTTAGTCAATGTTTTCTGAGTTGGAGAAATATTTAATTGACAGATTTCCTTTTAAAAACAGAAATAAGTCCATTTCTGGAAATGGATATTGAAATCCTAAGGGGTTTTTCTGCAAGCTGGAGGTTTTCCCTCAATCAAATTTCTTGTTTCGTTGGCCTTTGAGACAATTTAAACACGGCTAAAGAAAAAGGGTGAGCCTGCCAAAGGGGGTGCCAGGAGACAACCCGAGATGGACAATATGGAAAATATGGAATTGTGTGTCCTCAGAAAGAGTTCCTGGCCCCAGCTGGCCAACCCACAGGGAAATGGGGACATTTACAGCAGATCTTGGATCCTCACTCATCATTCTCTTAAGCTGCCCCTTCCTCAGGAGTGCAAGGAGAGGAACAGGATGCTCTTCCCTCATCCACGAGCAAGAAGCTCCCCCAAGTGCCCCAGGGATCAGACCTGGATCAGACCTGGATCAGACCTGAAGAGTTTCCCAGACTCCAGCTGTCCCACGGCTGATTTCCCAATTCCACAGGCAGGCACAAAGCAAATCTCCTGTGCCAGAGCTGCACCTTCACCTGAGGAGTGCTCTGCCTTCTCTATGACCAGGAAGGAAAGATTTGGTTTTCCCCCTTGCACATTTTTGCCCACACACCTCTCTTCTCAGCCCTGGGAAGCAACTAAATATTGTTTTCAGGCAGTTGTCTGCACTAAACAAACCCTCTGCTGCCTCTGAAGTATGCTGATAAATTTCAATCAATACTGAGCCTGGAGTCTCCACTCCTCGATGGGAGCACATTTTTCTCATGGCAGGAGCATTGCTGAAGCTGCAGAGGCTGAATCCATCTGGGGCATCTTTTTTTAAAAAAGCAAACATTCCGGGTCATTATAAACGGCACTAATCCCCCTTGTTGAAATTTGCATTTCTAAACCGTGATGCATTTGTCCTGTCACATCTTGTGGCATTCAACCAGGAGGTTAATTCAGTGATTGACTTACCCCCTCTCCTCAGCCTGCTTTGCTACTAATCTTCCATACAAATGGGGTTAGGGAACATAATTTAGATTTACCAGCAGAAACAAAGCACCCAACAGCCCTGCTAGGAGGGAAAGCGTAGGGAATTCAGGGGATAAGTAGAAAACAGCGAGGCTGAAGCAGAAATCAAATTAGCACTAAAACCCTCGTGCTGAAAGTGGTGGCAATTAGAAGGAACAAATTGGGGAGAAGAAATTTTCTGCTTCCAGCAGGCAGGGCTGGGCACAACGGCAGAGGGGATGGAGACAACAGCAGTGTCCCTCACACCTTGTGATGGGTGTTCATGGGCCCCCCTCCTGTGAGCTCTGAAACGGGGCCCAGTGGCTGGGCTGAGGGTTCCCCTGATCCCCAGATGTCTGTGGTGCCCTGAAGACCCCCAAAGGACACTGCCATGAGTCCCAAAGTGGCTGTCACTGCTGAGCCAGGTCATGGCAGCTGCTCTACCAGGGTGTCACGGGCAGAAATCTGGTCCAGTTGATTTAAAGCACCCAAAATACAAAAACTAAAATAAATAAATTAAATAATCCCATGGATTGTTCTGAATACCTTCCAGCAAGACCCTCCAGCTGAGAGATCTTGCTTCCTGGGGAGGAAAAAAAAAATAGAAACACTGGGTTTGTTTCTAGCTCAGTGTCTCAGCCCACCTCTCATCCTGCCCTGGCACAGAGCAGTCCTGCCCTGCAGACTGAGAGCCAGCACCTCTCCACATCCATCCCTCCATGCTGCTGTTACAGTTTCAGAGCAATTCCTGCCCCAAAGGTAAATCCTGTCAGTCTGTCTATCAGCTCAGCCACAAGGAAATAAATTCTGATTATTAAAAGTATCATAAGCTCGCCAGCTTGGGGACCCAGCAGGCTCCAGGGGCTCTCTGGAATCAGTCAGTGGGAAAGAAAGGAGGAATTTTTGTGTAAGTGGCATAAGTTTTGAAAAGTGCAGGGAACAGTTCTTTATATCCATTGTCAACCTTGTGCTGCTCTGGTCATCGCTATCAGCCAGCTGTGCCATGAAGTGAAGTGCCATGGAATGCCATGGAATGCCATGGAATGCCATGGAATGCCAGGGAATGCCATGGAATGCCTTGGAATGCCAGGGAATGCCATGGAATGCCAGGGAATGCCAAGGAATGCCTCTTCCATGCCAAGGGACTGAGGTGCTGGTCTGAGACCTGATGATCTCCCCACGTGCACTCAGGGGAATCCCCAGACTTTTGGCTTGTTCATTTTTGTCCCCCTGAGTGTCACAAAGGTGCAGAATAAAACCAAGGAGGTTGTCCCAGAATTTGTCCCTCCACAGGAGCTTTGAGGAGGTGACACTGATGGAGGGGAGGGCAATGTGTGCTGACATTGTTGGGTTGAAAGATGATTTGATGTGGATTGGGAAAAATGCTGGGATCTTGCTGAAACCTGTGGTGGGAAGGTGGCAATTATATAAAAATATATCATCTACTTTATTATATAGAATTATATAATCACAGAATGGTTTGGGCTGGAAGGCACCTTAAAGCTCATTTAGTTTCAACCCCTGCCATGGTCAGGGACGCCTTCCACTGCCCCAGGCTGCTCCAAGCCCTGTCTAACCTGGCCTTGAACACTCCCAGGGATCCAGGGGCAGCCACAGCTTCTCTGGGCACCCTGTGCCAGCGCCTGCCCACCCTCACAGTCAAGAATTTCTTCCCAAAATCCCATCTAACCCTGTCCTCTGGCATGGGAAGCCGTTCCCCCTTGTCCTGTCACTCCAGGGCCCTGTCCAAAGTCCCTCCCCAGCTCCTTTGCAGCCCCTGTAGGTGCTGGAAGGGGCTCTGAGGTCTCCTCACCGTGTCCATCTGAATAAAGGAATAAAGGTTAGGCAAAGTATTTTGCCTCCTCTGCCTCTGTTTTCTTCTCTCTCCCATGCTCTGGTTAAAATGCTTTAATTACAGAAGTCAGGAGATTTTTCCACTGAGCAGATGAGGGGGAAATGGATCAATCTCAGGTTCAGAAATGAGGGGAAGAATCGCAGCTGCCTTTTCAGAGTGCTGTGTTTGAACTGCAATCTCCTGCTTTCCCTGGCAGTGAAAATCCCCCTCAGTGGATGGTGGCAAAGGCTGCAGCTGAAAAAGGCTCAGTGAGATGCTGGCTTCAGCCTCTCTGCAGAATATTCAGACTTTTATGTGAAAAAACCCAACCAAAATGAGCGTGCTTTGAAACTGCTGAATACAAATCCAGCTTAGGCTTTTACCCAGGTGAAACAGGGAGAAACTTCTCCTTTCAGTCTGCTCATTGTTCTTTAACCTGGATGACCTGTCATCTGAATTTTTTTTCTTCAGAAACATCAAAATCAAATCCTTTTGGCCTGTCTGTATCTTATATTCTAATATAAATTCTTTATTGGAATAATAAGCCGGCAGAATTCTATCTTGGGACAAAGCCCATGCAGCCCACAAGCAGAGTTGCCTTTACAGGCTTTCATCAATTGTAAAAAGAGAGAATAAGCTAAAAAAAATTAATGGAAACATCTATTTTTAATAAAAAATAATATTTTAATTGAATGAGAGATTATTCACATGATTCCACTTTCAGAGTGGATCAAAAGCCTATTTAAAAATTAGAGAATTTGGATAAAATTGTCAAAGGTTGATGATCACGGGCTTTATAATATCACTTTTTAAAAAAATCTGTAGAAAATTACTCTGTAAGAAAATTTTCCTCTAAGTTTAAGCAGACAGTAATTCAGGAAGTTATCATGGATTGACTCTCAAAGTCTCCTTCCCTGAAAAATGTTTATTCCATATTTGGCTGCTTTTCACTCTTTGTCTGATTTCAGTCTCACAAAACCAAGAACATAAAGTTGAGGGATGTTGTCTGGGACTTGGACAAGAGAAATAGATGCCAGGAAGTTTTTTGATCTGCTCCAGTTAGAAATGAAACGGATTGTTCTCTATTTTTTTTTTTTTAATTAATGTGTCTGAACCATTTCAACTTTTTGGGACAACACCAAGCCAGAAGTATTCAAAATGTTCCCAAGATCCAACGGGGTAATTCAAGTTGGGGTGTCCTATTTACTGTTCTCTTGGAGGAGCTGGAATTTTCTGGCTGGCTTGACTTTTCTTTACCCTCCCCACTGAGCAGTAAAGGATGAGGCTGAAACGTGTCTGGCAGATCCCAGCCAGGATGGGAACACAAATATGTGGAGTAGGGAGCGTTTAAAGGCAGAGATATCAAAATTCACCAGGAAAATGCCACCAGTACATCAATGGCAGAGCTTTTCAATGGCACAGGGTGCCCAGAGCAGCTGTGGTTGCCCCTGGATCCCTGGCAGTGCCCAAGGCCAGGCTGGACACTGGGGCTGGAGCAGCCTGGGACAGTGGGAGGTGTCTCTGCCATGGCTGGAGTGGCACTGGATGGGCTTTGAGGTCCCTTCCAGCCCAAACCATTCTGTGATTCTGTATCTAGAATCGTCACAAAAGGATTTGTGTGGGAATATCCCTGAATTCAAGCACTCCTGGTGTGGACACAAAACCACAGTGAATCAATAACACCCCCAGAACACACGCAGGAGGATAAACAGTAATTAAACTTTCTTTTCTTGAAGATCCCTGATCATATTTTAGAAGGTAAATCCATGGTGGCTTCATCACACAGTATGTCCAAGGAAGGCAGAGACTTTTTTTATATTAGAAAATGTATTTTGCTTACCCTGATATTCTCAGGGTAAGGATTACCCTGGATCTGTTTGTTGTACTTTCTTCTCCACAGGCTGGTCTCTGGTGGCTTCCTGAGGAGTATGTTTTGTGAAATAAAAAGCTTTTTCTTTAAACAAATTGTGGCATGGCTTTTCATCCAGCTGACAAAACAGAGCACAGAATGTTTTCAGCAGTGTGTGGGAGTGGGTTTGGGGGGCTTCTGTTTACATGCAAGAATTACTTGAGGCAATGAATCAAACTTCTGGCAACTTGTGTTGTCAGGACCCTACCATTTCTTTTTCTTTGTGTAATAATATTTACTCTCAAAGGACCTCCAACTACAGCCTCAAAATGTCAGTGTAACAGATAAATTTCACTTACAAGATACAGCAGACACTTCCTTTTTCCCTTTACCATGAGGCTGTGGTTTCTCCTTCAGATTCCTTTCCTTAGTTCTCCCCCTACGTTCATTTCTCTCCATCAACTTCCACAAGGCTATTCTTCATATCTATCAGCATGAAAAACATGCACATTCTGAGACAGAAATATTATTAAAGAGCTTTTGCAAATCTCAAAGCCGGCTCCTTTATTTTATTTAAATAAGAACAGATTTTTCTGAATTTGCTAGCATTTCCTGGTAATAGCCCATGGTGCATTAATAAAATAGGGTTTGTTGCTTGCAGTGTAGGCTTTCCAGAGGTTATCCTAGTAACAAAAATCACATCCAGGTATGTTCTTTAGGTGAAGTAAAGGAAAACAAGTTCAGCCCAGCAGAGAGGTTCCACTGGCATTCCTCAATCTGTACAGGTTTGAATCCTGATCATGGTTGGTTCCTCTAAAAAAAGGAACCAAAACCTCCCTCAGTGTGACCCCTGCAGCCTCTGAGGTGCCCAGCAGAAGATGCTGCTGCCTGTGGAGAGCAAGCCCATGGTGTGATGCAGCATCCTGTGGTGCTACCCTGCTGCAGTCAATGACATTGATAATGTGCCATTGATTTCATCGGGATTTTCATCAGAAAGGAGTAAAATTAGTCCAATTTTCTGATTTTTCTTTAAAAATTAAGATGATTAACCTGAAACACTAATAAAAAAGCTCATTGTTAAGTGCTATGTTGAGTCCAGGCAAACTAAGCAAAGTCTTTGTGTTGCAACCAAGGAAATATATTCAGTTTTAAAAATGGTAGAACCTGAGTTGTTGTTATTGCTATTATTGTTATCCCTGAAGGAAAGAGGGAGCAAAAGTAGAAAATAACATTATTTCTTAATGTTCTCATGAGTCCTGAGTCACAGGTTTTTTCTTCTCGGGTTACAGCTTTAATAAGAGGATAATTTCCAAGTTGGCTGCGTGTCAGGAGTATAATCTTTATCCTGATTTTTAGAACAATTATCACTTGGAAGGCTGTGATTATGTTGTGTGCTATTCCACAGTAACTACTGCAGGAATTCCCAAAGAAAATATCCTCAAAACCTCACTCTTCTGTTTAACTAACTCATGTTCTATTTAACTAAGTTAGAGTGAAACCATGGACTCAAAACTCAGGCCACTGTGGTTGTAGTTCTGGCCCTGAACAGTTGAAAACTTCAAGTACTTTATTTGCAGTTATTTGTGATTTTGTGGTGATTTAAATAAACAAATTCTCAGTTATAAGGTCTCAGTCTATAGCACTGTCAGGCATGAGGCAGAGTGGTGTCAGGCCTTTAAGTTAGAACAGAGATTTCAGTTCAGATTTTAATTTGAATTTTCCATTTTTTTCTTTAAAAAAAATTATCAAGAAGTCACATATTGCTTAGGTAACACCTTGGAAATCAGTGAAACTGGTCCTATATTCAACAGCAACACAAACTGCTGGTTCTGTGCTTGTTTCCAGCTCTAAAATGTCAGCTCTGCAAAGACAGTAGATCCACAAATCATTTTGTAGAGGGTTTTGACAGTTTAACCATGAACCAGAGCAAGGAGGCAGGAGATTTCAGGAGGATGTGTTCAAATGTTGATTTTTTTAAAAAAATATTTGCACTCTTCCTTTAATTTTTAAACCTAACTTCAACATTTCTAACCATCTGACTTTACCCCTTTTATTCTTCACTTAAGCCAAAGTTTAGAGCAGTATATGGCATTTTATATGGAAAATATATGGAAATGTATATTCAGAGATTATATGTAGAGTACAAACCCCAAAATAAGTATGATGTAACTGATTATGGGAATTGGTGTTACAAGGGGAAGTGGCAACAAAAGCGTGGGGTAAATCAGGAAGAGTTGGAGGAAATAAGAAGAGAAGGGCAGGAACACAATGAGCTCTATCAGATTCTTAGGATGTGGGAACACCCCCAAGCCTGGATCTCCAGCTGGCACAAATCTGTGGCTGTGCATTGTTATCAGTGTTGATAACTCAGGGTTTCCCTCCCAGACTCTCAGCTCGTCCCTCACCAGCTCCACCACCCTCCAGGAGGTTGCCTTGAGGAACTGGGAAGGAGAAATGATCAAAGTTTAGGGTTTAATGGAGCCAGTGCTGCTCCCCAAGGAGCTGGGAAGCCACTTGATTTGTGTATTTGTCCCCTTTTCTCCATCAGTGGTGTCCAACTCAAGTGATGGCAGCTGGAATTGTACATTTCACCTCTCTGTACGTTTCACTTCACCCATACAAACACTACTTTGCAAAATTCGTGCAGGATTTCTTCCAAACTTTCAGTGCCAGCCTCATTCTGCTTCCTTCAGCTTAGCAAAAGTAAAGAGTAACTTTTCTTGGAATAATGAACCATAATAATATCAGATTTTATAAAGACAGTTCCAGTCCTGCCATCCAGAAAATGATAGCTTTATGTAACTGGGCAAGGGCTGGTTTTTGAGTAGAAACCATAATAAATGCATTAAATAAAACCATGTGGTGCTAATTGATTCAAGACCTGCTCTATTTTCCTGTGTTGGCACTTCCTCCTCCTTTAGCTCGGCATAGATTTGGTATTTCCTGAGAGTCTCAGGTGTTAGGACTGAAAATGCATTTTTTTTAAATTTATATAATGTTTGTCATGGTAAAAGCACAGAAATGTGTTGGTTTAGGGTCAAAGCCTGAGCAGAACCTTGTGAAAACAGATGAATGCAAACGCTTGGCTTTCGAGGAACTCTACCTGAGTAAGGAATCACCTGCAGCAATAATGGGGTAAATAATGAGGCGATAATGAGGCCAATCCATGGGGTTCGTTCCCTGCCTCGGCTGCCAATGTTTGCCTTGCCCTGGCAGAGGGCTGGAGATCAGCCAGGCACCAGGAGAAACACCCAGCACCCCCCGGAGCCACCCGGGGAACAGCCCGTGCCAGCCACGGGAGATTTTATTACAACTCACCTGCTAATGAATATTTTCTTTAGGGCTCTGTAGGCTGAACTTACTTAATGTGTAAGAGTCTCAACTTTCTTTTAAAAAGAGGTTCATTTCTAGCTTATGTGGCTGGGAAAGCAAACATGAAAATGAAGCAGGAAACAGGGAAATGCAAGTTTCAGATAAAGCACTGACGTTTTATTTTAATTAATCTCGTATTTCGTGGGTTTGGAAATGGAGGAATCTGAATCATTGCAACGATATTTGGAAAGAATGCATAGAGATAAATGCAGTGTTTGGGAGACCCTACAGTACTTTAGCAGCCCAAATCTCTCTTACTTGTTTCTTAAAAGCTTGAAACACAGTTTGTAACTTTGGAAAATGACTTTTTTTTTTTTAATGGAATCACAGAGTGGTTTGGGATGTGAGGGACATTAAAGCTCATCTTGTTCCAATCCCCATCCAACCTGGCCTTGGACATTTCCAGGGATAACTGGACTCTCTGTGTAGCTAGACGGAAAAAAACCTCACTAAAACAGCAATTTTTGTCTATTGGTCTTGTAAAGAAAAAACCTGTTATTTTCACTAGGGAGGTGGATGAGGAGTACAAAGAGATCAAACCTTCTTTTACATTATTATCACCAATTAAAATATTCTCTTTATTATATTAGAGCTTCATCCTGGCAACTAAAAAGAGCCCCAGAACAGAAAACATTTCTTTCACTGATTTTATTAAATAAGAAGCTAGAAAAGACCACTTGGGTCATCAACTCCCATCCCATTAAAGGCAAGGTTGCCTTGTAAAGGGATGCTCAGTTTAGAAGGATCCCTAAAACCCCATCTGAGGTGATCTATCCCCCACAGCACTTATCCCAGAAACACATTCAGAGCTCAGCTCAAAGGTCCTGTTACGAAGTACCCCAGGGAGAGAGGAGGAGTGATGTAGGAAATTCCCAGTTATTTTCATTCCCTGCAAGTGCAGCAGTATTGCTGTTGGATAAAACTCCCAAATGTGAACCTAAATGTCCATAAATTTTGAGAAAATGCTTGAATTTTTTTTTCTTTTTTAATCTACTTTTCATTTTTCCTCCGGACAAACAATTTGTGATACTCCAGCCTTGTCTTATTTATGCATCTGGAAAGGCCTTGTGGATGAAACACCAAGATCCCAAGGCCATATAAAATATTGATGAGACATTTTCTTCCAGGAGTGAGAAGATTGAACATTTCACCCCAAAGTGCCTCTTTCACTAAAACTAGGCCACTCCATCCTTCTGACTCACACAGCCAAGACAGCAGCCCACGCTTGGAGCTGGCATTTGCTGGTCAGAGGAAATTCCTGGTGTGGGAAATGCCTCTTCAGCAGCAGCCCAGCTCCTTCCCAGCAGCCAGCTGGCTCCCAGCAGGTGTGTTGGATGCTAATCTGTTTGCCCAGGACCTGCTGAGCTCTGACGTGCCCCGGGTGGAACAAACACTGGAGAAAAGCCTCCCCCAGCTGGGCTGGCTGCTGCTGCAAAGCAGGGTTTGTGCTGTTGGGAGTGTCCTTTCACCAAAGGGAGCACCCGGAGGAGCCCCAGTGCTTGGGAGAATTTGTGCTGTTCTCTCCACGGGTGACTTTTTGTCCCTGCAGGGCACACCTGGGTTTGTCTGCACGGGCTGGATGTCCCTGCTGATGGGATGTGGTGGCACCACCTCCTGCCCCACCTGAGACCTGTGGCACCCAGGCTCCTGCTCTGCTGTGCAAGGGTGAGTGCCAGTTCATTGTCATGCTGGGGAAAGCAATTCTGTTCCCAAATATATTCAATAAAACACAAAAACAAAATTGTAAATGCTGGGAATATGTGCTGCTGCCTCTTACAGTCGTATTCAAATTGACTTTAAACATGTAAAATGATTTCTAAACTGCAATGAACAGCACTGCATGCACATTTTGGGCATCTGCATTTCCTATTGTGACTCACCTAGAGATGCTTTTCTTGAGTAATATTCTCAGGGCTTTGCATCTCAATGTGTGCATTTTCCTTATCCTTAACAAGGAGTAACTTTGAGAGATTGTAGTTCAGAGGGAAAAAAAAAACTATACTTCAATATTCTTCCTGATGGGTTTTAAAATGCATGTTTTCCATGGGCAGTGTCCCTGATCGTGGGGGGAAGCTCAGAACTTGTTGGGTTTTGAGGTCCCTTCCACTTTGTGATTCTGTGATTCCATGAAAAAACTTGGGCATTATGCAAGTGTTTGCCTCTACCTGACCTGCAAACCTGAGCCCTTTGTTGCATCTGCTCATTAAAACTGGGCTGGTGTGGAAATGCTTCAAGGAAAACCAGGAACCAGCCCAGCTTATTCTGGGAAATGGTTTCAATGGCAAAGCAGAAAATCTGCAGCATGTGTGTGCAAATTGGTTGCTCTGGGGAAAAGCTGGATAAATATGTTAGGAAACCCAGGCCTGGATGGTGCTAAATAATAATGTTTCAAAGTGTATAGAATAATTTTAAATAAATAAAAAATATTTTTAAAAAATTCAGTATTTTCTGGGTTCTTGGACTTAATGACAACCAGTTTTTGGCTACCCTCACAAAGCTTTGTGAACAGCTCTATGTATCAAAACAATCTCAGGGTATTGTTCAAGCTCCTTATTCTAAGCATTACATTCCACACATCCCCTTCTGCCTTGTCTTCTTAAAGCAACCAGAAAGCCAACACTGGTCTGGTTCCTTGCAGCAGAGGAAATTCTCCCCATGCCTGCCTGCAAACCTGACCAAATTCTCTCCACTGTCCTTCAGTCTTCTCACCTGGAGCCAGGTGTGGGTAGGTTGGGTTGCTTAAATTACCTTTTTTTTTTTTTTCTTTCTTTTTTTTTTTTTTTCCCAGGTTATCTCATGAGACAAGGAATTTTTGGTGCTATTTTACTCCCAGAGGAACATCAGTTTAGGTGTAAAGCCAAGCCAGCAGGGCTGGTTTGCCTCCTGAGGTTTGCCAGCCTTGAGGGAAAGGCAAAGTGAACCCAGGACTGTTGTCAGAGGCTTCCTTGAGGTTTGAGGAGGATATGGGGATGGCAGGGTCCTTAAGGCCTTCTGAATCCCAAGGAAACTGGGGATAGCTGCAAGACCTTCCTTTCCTTCAGGTTTGGTGACTACAACCATGAGCTGGCTGAATTGTTGTCCCTGGGGAAAATCCTTGATGCAGCATTCCTGGAAGTAAAGCAAATACAGAAGACGTGAAAAAATGAAGAATGTGTGGCTCTTTAAAAAAAGTAGTCCTTGGAGCAGTAACAGATTTTTGAACACCCACAGGTGAAGACCCTTCAAATTTTAAAGGTTTACAGTCTAAAATGTCTGAGACACCTGCCAAGACAGCAGTGAGCAAACATCTCCTGTTAGCTCGTTCTCTTTGCAGCTCAAGGAGCAAATCACCCTGCCACAAGCCTCAGTTCCTCCACAGTGAATCAGCTCACTCTCACCAGGCCTGCACTTGGAGCCTTTCATCCCTCTCTGCCCTGAGCTCCTCAGCTCTCCAGCACATCAGTTCCTCAACCTAAGTGTTAAAATTCCCAATTTCCTGCCTCTGGCAGCTGTTAACTTCAGCCAACCCTGCCTCCTGCAGTGCTGGACACCTACAGCTCCTGCCTCCTGAGCTTTTATCATGCTCACAACCATTCACTGCTGCTAGTCCAAGTGCTTTGAACCTCCTGGATTCAGAAGCTCAGGGGGTTGATTTCTTGCTGAATTGTTCTGTTTCAAACACCTGCCTCAACTCCTGCTGTCAGCCTTCGCCCCCCAGCCTGTAATTCCAGAGCAAGAGGAACCTCCTGGGCTGTTCATTAGGAAATATTCACTTCTGTAGCACGTACAGAAGAAAGGGAAACTATTGAGAGCAGCCCCATGTAAATGTATAAATTCAGCTCTTGTCAAATGCAGCAGTACAAAAGCTCAGGCACGGTTAGAAGGACAGGACTGCTCTGCAGCACCACCTGCTGAAGCGAAATATTTTGTAATCCAGTTTTAGGAAAGCAGATAACCACTGGAATAGGCCAGGCATCCTGCTCATTTGGCTTTGGAATGGGAACAAATATTCCAGGATTCACCCTGGGCTGTATGACACAGCACTGTCAGGACTGGCTCATATTTGCCAGTTTGGTAGGTGTTATTTAAATTTTTTTTTCAGTCCAAGAAACTTTTTCATGGATTAATGGTACTACTGAGTGCTTGGTTTGGTAATATCACTGTGAGGCAGCAGAGCACTTGGGAAATGCTGTTAATGATTCAGTGGATCCTGAGCTGATTGCTGAGGAGTCACTCTCACAGGAGGAATTGTCAGTGGGAATGAATCGTTCATGTGTCCTTTTCCTGATATATCCTGATACAGGATAACTGAATATTGCACTGAGGAGGAGATGGGCTTACATTTGCCACTCACAGCAAGGAAGAAGGACTTTTATTTGGCACCTTCAAAACTGCACTGAGGCTGGAGAAGGGATTTGCATTCAGCAGCGTGGATCAGAGTCAGTTGAAGTTCCCCCAGCTCTGGCTGGCTCATGCAGGAGAAAGAAGTGGGATTATGATGCCAGTGGCTCTGTGTGAGGAGCACCAGTGCTGTGAGGGTGGATTTGATGACCTGAAAGGTTCTTTTCCAACATAAACAATTCCATGATTCTACACTGGGTGTGAATTACACTGCTGAGTGTGTTTCAGCCCTTTTGTCTAACTCTCCCAGTTATGTTTTGCAGGTGTTACATTGTGTTATGTGTGTGCTTATGTTCCATAGCGTGAGAACAAATTTCTCTCCACCACTTGCTGCAATTCTGGTGAAATCTCTGGGGTTTTGCCCACCAGACACACACTACCAGACATATCCCTCCTTTGCCCCCTTTTCCCACCTTCCAGGTGTCCCCTGCTGCAGCTGTGATGCAGGACAAGGAGCTGGCTCTGGCTTGGCACTGGATTTCCAGCTGCAGCTGAATTTCCAGCTATGCCCTGCCCTCTCGTGGCGTGCTGCTGGCCCAGTCATGCTAATTTCTTGCTGCTCTTACACCACTGGAAAACAAAAAATGGCCTGAGAGCTGCAGCTGGAGGGGTGGGGTGGCCAAGTGCTGCACCCCACTCTGCCTCTGTCAGCAGCAGCACACCCCAGCACCTAAAATCAATGAGTTTTCTCCCAGACAGAGCCCAAAATAAAAGGCATGTTTTATCTTTGCCACCTGTTGTACATCCTGCTCTTTTATGGGTCCTCTCATCTAAAGCCTGCACTCAGGGACAGATGATACCTGAGAACTCTCTAAAGCCAATCCTTTCCTGTTTTTAGACAGAAATGCAGCTTTTAGCCTCTCCTTCAGACTCTGAATCCAGTCAAGCACCTCTTGTTCTTTTTTCAGACCTTCCCCTCAACAATTGTTCGATTCCCTTTCACAGTGTTTGCTCCTTCCCAAGCTTAAATGAAGCATTGGAGTCTTGCACAAGCCAGGCAGAGGAAATGAGGAACCCACATTTCCATGGAGCCCATCCCTGACGCTGAATTTAAACCCCTCAGTGCAATAAACAACAAAAGCAAAGTCTGCAGTGGGCTCAGCTGATGCCTTTCCAGTCAAGCCAACATATTTTCCCAGGTGATATGATTGTTTTCCTTTCCTAAGCCTTTTCACGTGGTGAGAAAAAAATTCACCTTTTCATCTTCCAGCCACACATCCCTTTTGCTTCTCTGTCTTATTTCTTCTGCATTTTTTGGCTGCCTTGCTTGGCTTTACTTTCTTCCATGCAAATTTGTGTCATCAAATTGTTCTCAGCATTCCAGGATTTCACCAGACACAGCTGCAGGATTTCTTTCTTTCTTATTTTCCCCCTTTTTCCATTCCTTTCTGTAGCTATTTTACCACAACTTTTGCCTCCTTGCCCTGTAGAAGTTTCTATTGCTTTCTGTCTCTGATTTCAACAATCTAGAGGAGGAAATAATGTGTTAATAACCCAATTACCCACCCAGACAGTGCAGCCCCAGCCCCAAATCTATGGTCTCTGAGACACCCACTGTGCTCAATAATCAGGATGTACTGGCTTTAGCTTCTTTAAAAGCTAAACTCCAAGGTATGTGCAAGTCATCTGTGGCTTAGGCCTCTGTAGCCTAAATTAAATTAAGTTTTGGGAGCTGCTCTGAGGTTGTTCATCTATTGCAATGTTCTGAGTGGCAGCAGAGCCTTTCCCTTTCCTCATTCTCATTCATTAATGGAGAAAAATAATTTTCTAAGTGTGTGAGACATGCCCAGTCTGAGGAATCTGCCCCATTTTCCTCAAGGAAGGTGCCCAGTGTCACACAGCCACTGCTCCTGCAGTGCCTGAACTGCAATTTTTAACCACTTGTGTTGTATATTTAGCATTTTTTCAGTAGATCTTCCACACCTCTGCCAGCCTCGCTGAGGCACCATCACATCAACACCTGCTGGAAGAGGAAGTTTTTCCCCCAGCTAAGGGAAGTTCAGAAATGATGAGGGTGAGGGAAAGCATCTCTCCTCTGAACTGTGATTCAGTGATTACTATTTGTGCCTCTTTCAGACCTTATTTTCTGCTAATTGTGCCTTAATATATACACAGCAGGCTTCTAATTTTAATGGCAGCTTCCAGCCTGGCAGCACATTAAGCCCCTGCCACGCTGGCAATCACTTTGAGGGTCTTGCTATTGATTGAGGCAGTGCAGAGTTTCCACAGGAGCTGTGATTTAAAGGCATCTGTCCCCAGCAGGACACAGATGAACTCAGCAGAGGTGAGCAGCTCCCAGCTCAGCTGCTGGTGACATCTTTCCCTGGATGAAGTCAGGGTGGTGTCTTCTCCCAGGTAACAAGGGACAGGACAGGAGGGAAAGTCTCAGCTTGCACCAGGGGAGGTTTAGATTGGATTTTAGGGGAAAATTCTTCAAGGAAAGGGCTGTCCAGCCCTGGCACAGCCAGCCAGGGCAGTGATGGAGTCCCCATCCCTGCAGGGATTTAAAAGCCGTGTGGATGTGGCACTTGGGGACGTGGGGCAGTGGTGGCTTTGGCAGTGCTGGGGTCACTGACTCGATGATCTCAGAGGTCTGTCCCAACCTAAAGGATTCTGTGATTCCACAATGCTGAGGCTGTGCCAAGCCAGCACTTCTCCACACGCTCACCAGCTCCTGAGCTGCACAGGAAATTTTATTCCTGTGAGCATCTGAAAAGAAGTAGAAATTATTTTTTTCCTTTTTCCTTTTGCAGCTGCATCTTCTTTTCCTAGAGCAGGAAAAACCCGCGCTCATGGCACAAAGCAGTGCTGGGGTTGGCCACAAGATGGTACTGCACGACAAGAATTCCTGTTGGAAACACGCTGCTCATGGAATTGTTAAGGTTGGAAAAGACCTCCGAGGTCTCAGACCGTCCCCCAGCACTGCCAAGGCCACCCCTTCTCCATATCCCCAAGCTCCTCATGCACAGGTCCTGTAAATCCCTCTGGAGGTGGTGACTCCACTGCCCTGCACAGCTTGTCCCATGCTCGACAACCCTTTCAAAGAAGAATTTTTTCCTAAAATCCAACCTAAACCTCCCCTGGTGCAAATTGAGGCTGTGTCCTCTGGTCCCCCTCACCTGGGTGAGGGAGCTCAAGCAGGAATGATTTTTTGTGACACTGCTGTGCCTTGTCTTTAACGAAAGAAGATTTGGCTTAGTTGGAAAATGGATTAATTTCTTGGCAGAAAGACACATTCAGAACTGCAACAACTTCACCGTTTCTCCTCAGTTTGCTCAGCTGAAGCCCAGGGACTTCTGCAGCCTGGGCTCAGGAGATAACAACACACTCTTTTCCATGTCAACCAGTGCCTGCTTTCCCTTGCAGGAGATCCTTTGTTTTTATTGTACTTCTTCCAGACAGCCAAGATGCTTGGCCCAAACACTCAAGGTCTTACAGAAAACACATTTCACATTCCTCTGCAGTAGCAGCGAGAACATTTGGACACAACCCTTTCCTCAGTGCCTCTGCACTCAGGAAAGCTGCATCTTTGATTAGTTTTGTTCAGCAGAGATAAGAGCAGAACCACGGTATGAGACACTGATTTTCTGAGGTCTCTGCAAGGAGCCACTGCTATGCTTTGGCACAGAACACCGAAAATGAAAATATATTGTCTGATATTAATTCCATCTTCTTGGCAAATTGCTCTTTTGGGGATGTGGGTCACCTCAGCGCTACAGTGACTAATAACAACAAAATTGGATTTTTTTCACAGCTAGAATTTTTAGCAGAAAGGTAAAGGGAACTGGAAGAACTTGGGTGAGCCTTGTCCTGTGTAGGGATTCGCTGTGCAGCCACTGACTGGCTGTGGCTGAAGAAGAGGGGCTCTGACACCCAGCACTGCCACATCACTTGAGGGAATGCTCTTTCATTTCATTCCGAGTCACCAGATCAACTTTATTTTTACAGCCTGAGCTAGGCAGTGGTATCCTTACATCCAAAATGACTGCCTGACCGATATTTGCTGCTGTTTGATTTTTTAGTCGTGCCACAACCCAACAGCATAAGGCTGAGATGTGTTAAAATCAGGAGATTCTGTTTTGGATCTCATGAAGGAGATGGAGACATAAAAGCAGCCTCATTGAAAACCACTTCCAGAAGAACCACAGGCACAAACCAGAGTGTGTGAGCTGTTCAGTGCTCAAGTTAATGATATGGACAGATGTATTAATTAGCTTTTAGGGCTGGTAAAACAATGTCATTAGATCATGGCTGTAGCTGACAACTAAATGGAAATATCTGACCGTGGCAGACCAGGTTAGGAAACATCTGTACAGAGTTATCCTGAGCACACAGTGCTGATTCCAAATCAAAGCACAGCTGGGTGAACTCTTTGGTGTACAGAAGTTGTTGATTAGATTTTTTACATCTGCAAATGGTGGCAAGTTTGTTCTGATTTTGTTTCACGGTCCCATGATACTTTTTATGTGTTCTTGTAAAGTAGTCCATGCTCAGCTCTCCAACCATTTTTGGTCTGTGAGCATTTCTGAACTAGAACTAAACCGTTCTGGTTGTCTAAAATACTTAACTAAAT
Source organism: Cettia cetti (assembly GCA_013401135.1). Classification (NCBI taxonomy): domain Eukaryota; kingdom Metazoa; phylum Chordata; class Aves; order Passeriformes; family Sylviidae; genus Cettia; species Cettia cetti. The sequence goes on from VZUI01043204.1 coordinate 37,107, forward strand.
TACTTATTTTAGGCTTTTCAAACCCCAGACTGAAGCCTTTTTTAAGCAGCACATTACCAGTTGGCAAAGAACCTAGGAATGGTCTGTTGCAAAACATCTCCCATGTCACCAATCATATTCCCCTGTGAAATGTTCAGGATCCATCAAGTTTTCAGCATTAATTCTCAATTTAGAAACACATGAAGTGAATAATATGTCCCCATGGCAGGGGGGATAGGGAAGAATTACCTTTAATATTTGTAAATGTACTTGTGAGTCCATCAATAAAGCTGCCTTGTGGAGTCCAGCATCAAGGTTGAAAGGACACATGAAGCCAATCAGAGAGGATTCTCTGGGGTTTTGAGAGCTGTCAGCTGGACAGGAGCTTCCTTTGACACATTCAACTCACATTCAGGGAGGAAACAGCTTAGCCCATGAGAGGAAATGATCAATAGGCAGAATTTTTATTTGTCTCTTTAAAAATCCCTTAATTGGGTGGGACTTCCACCTGCAGAAAGCTGCAGATTGCAGCTGACAGTGATATAAAGTGTGTTTGAAATCAGAAATGGAATTGCTCCACATCTGTTGAAAAATCTGATCTTTTTTGTCAAATAAAAACTTTCAGGTAGTCCCAAGTTTCTCCATAACTTCCAAAATGTTGGATTTTTTTCCTCAAGTCTGCATATCTCAACTTCTTTAACTAAACATTTTTTCCTGAAGAGGGAAACACATAACCTAATTCCTCAGGTAACACTTCCTTTCTGTAAGGTACTGAGAATCCTGCTCATTTATGATTTTAATTGCAAAATTTCATATGGATTTTAAAATGTGTATTCCTTCACAATGGAAAAGAGTAATCCTGAAGAATTTAGCAGAAACATCCATAAAATCCAGGAAATATCCATGGCCAGGAATGGACTTTTAATGAAAGTGGTTTCCTGGGAAAATGTGTGAGTGATATGAATAAATTATACATTTTTATACTCACATGAACAAAATATGGAAGGCAATGAATTTGTCATGCTAAACACCAAATTGGCCTGTTTAGGGTTCAGCTATCCATTCTTACCTGGATATTATATATTTTTTTTTACAAGAACTGTGGCTAGAAAAGTCCATTTATCCTGAAGATATAAATGAAACTTGGAAATTTATGCGAGTGCACTTTATTTTCCTTTCAGAATTAAGGAAACACACTCAGTGTTAGTGAAGACCATCTGTAAACAGGCTGACAAAAAGAAACAGAAATTTAGGTTGAATTCAATTAAAAATTTTAATGACTAAATGACATTGATTGCTTGAAAAAAAAATGAGTGAATAACATATATTGAAAATGAGAGATTATAAGTGTAATTGTAGGAAACTGATGCTTCATCTGTGTTGCAGCATCTCAGAGAAGGTTACACCTCAACACCCCTGTGGAAAAGTGTGAAGCATCATCGTCCTAATGCTTGTCCACTCCCTGCTGGGGTGAAAGAAGTTGCAGTTATCTGATTAAAGCAAGATGCTTTCCATTCTCCCAAGGAAAACATGGTAGAGCTGTTGAGATGTGTGTGCTGGCTGAAGGTGAGACTCTCAGCTCATCCAACGGCTGCTCTTTGGAATGGGAAAAAAAAAAAAAAAAAGTAAAATATCCACGCACAAAAATAGAATTTAAAAAAATAAAAACTCCTTTAAGCACTGTAGTTGTGGCAAGAAATTTACACGTTATGTCCTCTTCCATAAAAAAGCATCATCAAAAAGAACTTGTGCCAGTTTTGTATTAAAAGGCCTATAGAAATCTCTTAAAATTGCCTTGGTGGTTGGCAGCATGGGGCCCAGGCTTCTGTCCTCAGGTCTTCGGGTGTTTGATGCAGGACTCTTGGTGATCAGAGCTTCTTGTTTCTCACTCAGAGGTCCTGTGGAAAAGGAGAATATGATCTTCAAATATTTTCCCCAAAAATGCCCATCCTAAAGAAATCTAATGACTAAATCAGAAGGTTTGCCGTGGGGAGAAAAATGTAATTTTTGTAAGCAGCCACTATGTTTCAGAATATTGAATACAGGCTTAGATCAGTAAATTAAATCACTACTGGTAAATATGGAAATAATACATGTTCTTCTCTCACTAATTAATCATCTCTCTAAAAAGCAGCATAAATGACTCTTGGAAGAAAATATCTGCTTTCAGAAAAAAAAAAAAAAACAATGATTGAAGACAACTTCCCACCCGTTCTGGAGCTGCAGGTATTTTTTTGCTGCTATCTCATTTCATGGTGTGGGTTGACCAATCCCCAACAGAAACCCTACTCAGCACTCAGGGAAGCCCTTGTTTTGTTTATTTTGGAGGCTGGCAGTGGGATCAAAGCAGACACAGGTGTAGTGATGTCCCCACCTTGGGAATAAATGTGCATCAGCAAGATAAAAACCAAGGGAGTTTTCCAGCACAAACCATATTCAGGAGGCAGATGCCAAGCTTTTCATCTGTTCAGCCTGCTCCATCCAAGCTTTCTCATCATCTAGACCAATCTTTGGACCAGACAGATGATTTTTCAGCCACATTTTCATTCTCTTGCTACTGTCAAATCAACGTTTTGCCTGCCGGCGTTTCTCTGAGGATTAGCAACAGATGTCTCAATCATCACAGCAAAAACACAATTTCCCCCTTCTCCTCAGCTACAAACACAACCTTTCATCATGCTCAGATTTAAGTTCTGGGCTGGTAGCACTTCAGTTTGTTAAAACTGTGGGAGATAACTTTGCATCTCTGCAAGCCCGTGGCAAGCCCTGAGTGCCTTGAGAAGCAAGGCTGGCTTCTGTATGGGAAGATAAATCCCTGCATTCTCAGTGGTCTGGATTATTTTTTTTCTTTATATACTCTTACTAAGATCTTCTAACACCAGGCATTTGAGAATTAAATTTTGCTTGACTCCAGGCAACGAGATTTAATGCATCCTTCAAGCCAGATTCCTTTGCTTTTCTTTTTGTCTCTTAATAAAGCAAAACCAACCTAAAAGAAGGAGGATAATAATGATTTTGCACACTCAAACCAGCCAGCAAGCACCTACCCAGATCCAGGAACTGGAACACCATGTGCATGGTGTACCTCATGTTTGATGCATGGTCCTCTAGGCGAAGAACAAGGATCTGATCTTTGTTAAAAACTGTCAGCCAGTCCAGGAGATACACAACATAGAGCCCAACCTGTAACCTCACCTGTAAGTACAAAAAAACCCCCAAAATTAGTTCACCTTACAACACTTCTAGCTGTAAAAAAACAACACTCATCTCTGTCATCCGGGCAAAAAGAAAAAAAAAAAAAAATCCCCAAAATGTGTTTTTAAGGAATGACAAAAAGAAAGTGATGTGAATATTTTTCAATCTTCCTCTTGTTTTATGAACAGCTTGAAGAAATCTTTGCAAACAGCTTTTCTGCTGGTGAGTGATGTCATTTTACCAAGCTGCACTTGGTCTGTGCAAAAAGTGTAAAAGTCAGGTCTGTGTCAAAGTGTTACAATCACCTGCAGGAGGATGCTCAGGCACCTCACATCCAAGCAGCTCCGTGCTTGGAGCCTTCATGGAGACACTGAGAGCTCTCAGCCCCTGGATGCAGAGAGATTCCAGGGAAGATGCTCAGTCCTGTTACCTTCTCCAGACCCTAAGGCTGCTTATTTCAGTTTGATTTCACCTTGGGGACATACTTCAGGGGTGGGCTTGGCAGTGCTGTGTTAAAACTTGGACTCAATGACCTTAAAGGTTTTCTCCAACCTAAATGATTCCATGATTTTCAGCTGCACCAGGTCACGCTGCCATGAGCAGGACAAATATTTTGCCTTGCTGTCAGTTGTTAGATTTGGGTGCATTTTGCAGCATCCTCTGATTGCAGTAATTAGGTTGAGATCTCAGCATTGATGGTGCCTTGTCTGAGCACCCAGAGAGCCAGACTCTGTCAGACCAGAGAGAAAGGCAGATTTTCAGCCTCTCCTGCCCTTATCTCTGTTTTTCTTCCCTCCTCAATTTTACATAACAAGTTGAAACATAAAAAGAGTAGCCTTGGTGTTCTTAAAAAGTCCAGCCTCTGACTGTGCTTATAAATATTTTTCTAAATCCCTTCAGGCTCAGAGGAGAGGAACATGAATCTCAAGTCTTAAGCATCTTTCATAAAAGAGACTTAACATCTTCAGCTCACATTACCACAGAGCTCACAAAGTCAGACAACAGCCCTTTTCACTTCTGATACTGCCCTGTGACCTACACTGATAGCTAAATTCCTCTTAAAAAGCCATATTTTGAATTATTGCTGAATTATTATTATCCTGTGTCTTTCTGATGTGTATCTTTGGCTGCTTGTAACATAAGTCTCCATATTTAGCAGATTTCTTTATATAGATGTGCTACACCAGGATCTGGAACCTCTCATTTGATTAAGGCTAAGGTGGGGGAATTCTGGCAGGGCAGAATTATATAATAGAATTATATTCCAGCCCTCAGTCAGTGCCTCATTCCACTCAGCACTGGGGCAAACCTGTGGTTTACTGGTTCTTTTCTCAGTCCAGGCTCTTGTGAATAGTTTCTCATGTTCCTTGAATGCTCCTTCAGGTGCTGGCAGGCCACAATTGGGATCACCCTGGTGGTCACTGTGCCTTTCCTGTGTTCTTTCCAGTGATTCCAGGTGCCCAACACCCCCCTTGGCATCCATCAGCAGCCATGATGCCCAGGACACCTCTCTGGTTTCAGAAACACACTAACAAATAGCAAACCCCTTTTCTTCCTGGCACAGGCACAGAATTAGCAAGCTAATGAGCTCGCCAGGGACAACAATCCTCACTTTTTCAATGCACAGCAAACCATGAACACAACAGATTTAGCAACTTGGCTGAAGAAGAAGCTAAAAAAGGCCATTGAGGAGCACAGTTGGCATGTGGGTTTTATTACAAACACCTGCTTGTGGCTCTGTGGAAGGAAAGAGGCCTCCTCTGCTCATTTTCAAAAGCATCTTCTTCATGAGAGCTGCTGAAGACGACAAATGGAGATGGGCTCTGCACCCTGAGGATGAGCATAAAAGGAAAATCTTTCCTTCTGGTTCTCTCTCTGCCTTTCTCTGCCACACTGGAAGGAATACATTTGTGCAAGCAGATGGCTGGAAAATTCTGTGATGCTGCCCAGCAGCAACTGGTGTGTGAGGCAGCCCTGGGGGCTGCAGTCAGGGATGAGCAGCTCCAGTCTCCCTGCTGAGAGCAGTGTCCTGGTGGCTCTGCAGCTGCAGGCCTCCAGCCCATGGCAGACACTCTGGTGCTGTTATTTTATCCACTGGAAGAGGCAGTAACTTCACCCCAGAGGCAAAGGAGGGAACTATTCCCACCAAATCCTTTACAGCCTGAGCAAATAAAAGAGGATTGAATGGCAAACTGGCCAGATGTGATATTTCAAGTCAATCTCTTCCGTATTATTCTCTGCCCTCGAGCAAAATCTGAAGTCAGTTCTATGCTAAAACTGTGAATTTTGGAATCCTAAGCCTGTAATACTTATCCATTCCCCTGCCAGCAGTTTCTATGTTTTCTTGTATAATTTTCTGGCATGAACAATGGCAAAAAAAAAAAAAAAAAAAAAAAAAAAAAAAAAAAAAAAAAAAAAAAAAAAAAAAAAAAAAAAAGAAAGATTTTATCTAGTTATTGATAGCCTTTTCTTACAAAAGAACCCATAATTTATTCTGATTTTGAGGCAATTTGGTGCTGCAGCAATCTTTGCCAGAGCTACTTTTTTGGAGACATCTGCAAAAAGCTTGCACATTGAATTGTAGTCCTCACTAAACATGCCCTCCATGCACTTGCACAATGGGAAGGCTGTGTTTTCCCTGTGGGCATTCACCAGGGAACAGGCTGAGGAGACAGCTGGGCCCCCACACCATCTCTTCCACGTTTACATATCTATTTTACATCCTCCATACATTCACATTCACAAACTGAGAGGGGGAAAGTTTCGATTTCTCGCCGCTTCCTCGCACGGGATTTTGTTGCCTGAACAAAACCCCTGAACAAAAACCCTTCCCAGCAGGTTAAAGCAGCAAGGAGGCAGAAGTGCCTGGGAATACCTACGGGCATGGCATTGTTGAGGGTGTTGTTGTAGACACAGGCTCGCAGGGAGAAGTCCAGCACACAGCCCTCAAAGAGCTGCAGCGATTCCGCCACCTTCTCGTGGAAATCCTCCGCGGATTTGTTGGCGCTGGCGAAGTACAGATAATCAGAGTACAACCTGGGAGGGGGAAAACGTGGCAGTGAGGGGCTGGGGGGATGGAAGAACCTTTATTTACACCACAAATTTGGCAGTTTCAATCAGTTAGAGGAATCCAGGGGAAGGGGACGTGTGGGTAACAGCGTCCCACCCGCAGCCTGCCGCCCAGTGATGCTTTATCCTTTTGTTTTTATGAGTTTTTAGCTCGCAGCAAAACCCCCTCCAGGGGAATTTTGAACAGCATCCCCACTTTCAAGGTCTGGATCCCTAGAGACCTGACCCTAGAAACTGTGTGAGCCAATGTTTCCTCCTGAAGGCCAATCTTTACACTTTAAATTCTTGTTCTCTGTGAGCAGAACTGATCTCAGCTGATGTTGCTGCCCCTCTGCACCTGGTGCTCCATGGACAGGAACAGTCCTTGTCTCTAAAGATTAGAGCTGATTTTTAACCCTCTTTAAGGTGGGTTAGAAAGAGTAATTCTTACATTATTACCAAGTTGGTTACCACCACGAATAAGAAAGAGCCCAGATTTCCCATTACTTTTACAGGAAGCTTCACCTCCAATCCTTCATTTTCCATCAGAAACTTCCAATTTACAACATTCTACCTGTTGATTTTCTATTTTTTTTTTCAAGATAAAGCAGGAGTTTCTCCAAGAAACAAAGCATTATCCCCCCATTGCACACTTTAAGCACAAGTTTACCATTACTTAAAATCACTTTAAAAAGACAATGTAAATTCAAATTCCTTTGGGGGTGATGTGGTGAAACAACCCAAAATCTACAGGCAAGGAAAATATCAATTTTAACATTAACCCCTGAACTCCTGATTAGGCTTTTGCAAGATAAACATGTTTTAAAGAGGCAAAGAAAATGATCTTTTAACTTCCATTCATAATTAGGCTTAGAATGACCAGAACCACAACAATACCAGAGGATACTGAAGACAATTTTGTATCACTCGAGGAGTCACTTCCCCAAGTGTGTTTGCAGCAGAGATTTGATGCCTTCACAGTACCCACATCCTGACAAAATTCCAGAAATCCTACATATTTTTTAGCCTCTTTCAAAAAACCACAGGTGTTTAAGAAATAAAAAACACCAATCTATTTAGGTCTCACTTATTACTCCAGTAACCTTTTGTATTGCACTTACTTTATTTATCCTTCAGCTTCCCTGGATCTCCTTGGGTACTTAAAAACACCTCACTTGGAAAGTTTAGGCCTTAATCCAGCAAAGCACTTAAGCACAGGAATAGCCCCTGTGCAGTCATTATTTATGTCAGTGTTTTGCAAGAACAGGATTTTAGTTCCTACGTGAAACAAATGATGACTCTCTGTTCATTAAAAAAAAAAAAAAAAAAAGAAGAAAGGGAAAAGCTGAAAGACCAGGCCAGCTGAGTTCACCTAAATTAGACACACAACAGCATCTCCTGCTTGCAGGAAATGTGAATATCAGGTCTTGTCCCAGGGATGCTGGGACTGAGTGGTGAAAGGCTTCTTCCTGGGAAAAACCTGTCAGCATGCATCAGGTACAGCACAGGCCTGGCTGAAGTGTCAATGAAAAGGTTTAATATGACTGCTTGGTATTTTTAACCATCTATCAAAAGAAATGCATCATTTTTCAGACTTGTTGGCATCTTATGAAATACTATGTTCTTGAAGACGAGTTCTCCCTCTGCAGGGCAGTTGAGATTTTTCTTTCCCTTCTTCTTTTACTTTTTTTTTCCCCATCTGTTTTTAATTCTGGGGACATCTGCCTTTGCTGATTAGGAATTCAGCTGTTCTAGCTACTTGAAGTCCTTCCCTTCAACCTCTGCCCATTCCAATGAAATAATGACACCAGTTGACAACAACCATCTCAAAAAACAGATGTCATCAAATATTCCCTGCTGGGGATAGCCCAGAGTTAGTGCAGGTTAGATCAGAGCCCTTGCCAGCTCCCTGCCCTCCTGGCTACTCCAAGGACCCTGTCCCACTGCCTGGCATCACCAATGGATGCCTGGGCTGACCCTTCTGCTTTCGTTCCTGCAGCTCAGAGGAACCATCAGGAATGCAGGGAATTGCAAACAAAAAGGCACCAATTTGTCATAAACACAGTCAAGGAGATGAAGCTGACTTTTCCTGTCACCCCTGCTGAAGCTGGCAAGGAGCCACACCCCCATTACAGAGGGTGGTTAAGGCAATCAGGGAGTTTGTCACTAATTTACATGAGGAAGCCACTCCAGCCGCTCTCGCATAAAATTACCATCTGTTAACTCTGCGGTCAGGAGACCTCGTGAAGCTGAGAGCTGCATTTCCTGACACAGGAGCTGGGAAACCTCTCCCGACCCTGCTCTCACCACAGCCACGTTCTGCCAGCAGGGAAACTCCTTGGGGTGCACCACCCCAGCTCTGGAAGCTGCTGGGCCGTGGGTATGGGCTGCCTGCACAAGCACCACGGGTCTGCCAGAGACTGGTCATCACCATCATCTGCATCCCCATCGTCCCCTGCATCCTCATCTTCATCCTCACCATCACCTCATCCCCACCATCACCATCATCTGCATCCCCATCACCCCCTGCATCCCCATCCTTCCCTGAATTTTTCTTTGCCCTGAGCCCTGACCCTGCCACAAGTATTCAGAATGGAGCTAGGGTGAGAAGGAATTCACACCCCTCAGTCTGATCTTTGTGGATTCTGCCTCCATCCCCTCCACCCTCCCCATCACCCTCATCATCATTAGCCTGCTTCAGAGGGAAAGAATGTCCCAGAAATCTGGAGGAAGACTGGAGAGAAGAAGGGAAATGCAAGTGGAAAGCTGGACATTCCCAACTCTGCACAGCCATTTAAATCAGCCCACACCTTGGCAAAAGCCAAGCCCTCTCCCTGCAAACAGAGTCAGGAAGATGAACTCCTGTAGCTGTTGGCTGTGCAAGCTACAAATTCCCAGTGAAACTTTACACAACTGTCTCACCAAGCAATTTAAAGAGTTTTAAAAAATTGTATCATTTGCCCATTCCAGAGCTATTTAATCATTCTTAATCATTATTATGTAATCAGTTTGAACTGCAAACCCCATGAAAACATGGATTTTTACTACTTAAATGAAATGAACATTTCCCAGGACACTTCTGCTGAGCTCTAAAGACACAGTGCCCTCCCAGTCTAAAGAGCCCTGCTGAGAATCAGGGCAAGTTAGCTCAGGTAATGGCATTAGATTGCATTTGGGAAACTATAAATTCTTTTTTCAGAGTAGCTCAGGAGTCCAGGCATGGCACTCATGGCATTCACACTCTCATGCTTCTCTTTAAAACATTATCACTCTTACCTGTGCCAAAATACACAGAATAAAACCCCTCTTATCACATCCAAGTAGCTCCAAGCACCACATGAGTGTTTACTTGCATCCAACAGAGTGAGAACTAAAAATATTATAACAGGAAAAATTTCTTGCTCACCTTTCTACAGGGTCCCTCAGCATGATGATAAGTTTGGCATTTGGTTGGAAAGCATGGATAAAATCCTGGATTAGGAAGGGAGGTTCTCCTTCAGTACTGTTGTCATAGAAGAAAATCCAAGCATTGTTGTCCCACATTGTCGAGGCACTGGCCTCCCCTGGAAATGAAAAGCATCTCTGCTGGTAACTCATTCCATTCTCCCTGTTGGAGTGGAAATTGCCTGAATTTTTAAGTGCTATAAGGCAGATCAACACACCTTAGTTCTTGCAGATTGCTCTGGCTAAAGCTCCCAGAGCTGCAGCAATCCCACTGCCCTGTGTCTTTGGGAATGCAGGGATGGTTAAGGCAGGTTTTATGCAATTCCACCTGAAATATTGATCTCCATAACCACACTGCTTCCTGCAAACAGATTTCATTTGGGCTCCAATGGACTGCTCAGGGTTTTAGCACATTTTCCAGTGAGGAATTATGGAATCACAGAATGATCTGGGCGGGAAGGGACCTCAAAGATCATCTTGTTCCCATTCCTGCCATGGGCAGGGACACCTTCCACGAGGCCAGGTGGCTCCAAACTCCATCCAAACTGGCCTTGAGGAGACAGGAGTTGGTCCCTGCTGAAGCCTTGCAATGCTCTCTGTAGCACCCACGGGTTGGCCTTAACATTCCCAAACCTCAGAGCAGCAACTTCCTAACAAATTGTGAAATTTTCCACAGAAAAATGTGAGACCACCACACCTGCTGATCAAGAGTGTGGAAAACATAAAAAAATCAGTGAGCATATAAGAAATATTTTAAAAGCAGCTGAGATGTGTCACTGAGGTTTGAAATACTATTCTTAATATAATTATTCACGTAGAACAAGCCAACTACTTACAAATAGAGAAAGGGTTTATAGAATAAACAGATTCTGCTGTCTTTAGTGTCTGAAGAAGCTCACTCAGAATGCAATGCCTCACTCAATGCAATGCTGCAGGGAGAAATATATTCAGTAAAAACTCTGCTGGAGTGAGGTATATGATGGTTCAGCTGCTAAATAAATTATCTGATACGTTGTTTTGAATTTTGTAACCTTCTCAGTCTTTTTAAGTAATTGTGGTATTTATGTGGCACAGTACTGTTCAATAAAACATGTACAGAAGCTTTTTGGGGACTTACACTCTCTGACAGAAAGCTAATTCTTGCTAATGAGGTTTTTCAAATCAAAGGGAAGGAGATTAAAAAAATAATAATGTTGTAGGCTTATAGACTTGTACATTATTTCCCTATTTTTTCTTCCTTCCTCTTCTGGGAAAGCCCAATAAAGATTTAAAAAGATGGAGAAAACACAACATGAGAAAGGTGGCTGGCTCCAAACTTCAGCTGAACATAATATGATTCATTAAGAAAGTCTGGGAGTTGTTAGAAAACACATTAATCTTCTGTCATGTTCATTTTGCCTCTTTTCAGGAGGAGGAGATCAGGTCCATTGGCTATAGGTGGGTGTCCACAACAGCTCCGCTCTTCCATTCTAAATTAATTAGCCAAAGCACTGCCTAATCACCAGCAGGCTTCGACTTGTCAATTAAAACTCAATTAGCCCAGCTCCCACGCTGGGTGAGGCAGAAACACAAAGGATTAAACAGAGGCCAGGAGCTGAGACAGCCGTGCCACAGAAACCTCTCCTGAGCCACCGGGAAATGCAGAGGCTGCGAGCAGCTGCAGGCAGGGATTTGCTGGAAAGGGCACTCCAGGGATGGGAGCGACCTTGGGAAGTCTCTGCTCCATCTCCCTGACAGGCACAGCCCGCCTGGAACAGCTCCCTCAAAAATGTTTGCCTAAATCATGCCAAGGTAATTAAAGTCTGTGACCTCATCAAGCCACTTCTTCCTCTCTGGACTAGATCTGGTCATCCTTCACAGTTCTCTGCTCTGTTCCCTGATCACCTTGATGTTCTGTTGGATTTGTCCCAATTAGTGTGGCCAAACCTGCAAACACTTCTGCAATGTGAACTACAAAAAAAAAACCCCAAACCAGTGCATTTACACATAAATGGGCAGATTCTCTTAACATCAGAGCCCACATTCTACAGAAACTGTGAATCCCACCACCTGAAATCTGAAGGCAGGACACAAGCCAGGGAAAATCCCATAATCATAAAGGTTGGAGAAGACCTCCGAGATTGTCAAGTCCAACCCAAGACCACAGGCACAAAACCAAATCATGCTAAAGCATTAACAGGGCTCAAGGTGCTGCTCCAGCCCAGCAAAACCTGGGGTCAAAAGGGTAAATCTTCCCACAAGATGACTGTCATGGATTTAATGAGATGGAAAAAATATATATAAAAAATATAATAACCATTCTGGTCCCTGCTGACTTTTCTAATCCTGAAGCAGGCAAACAAAAATTTTCCTGACAATTTGACAGTGTTTGGTTTTGGTTTATAATACAGGTTTAATACCAGCAAAGAGAACAAGCCATACTAAATATGAGATAAATTAATCACCAACAATCAATTATGTTTAATTACGCCAGTGCAACTGATTTTTTTTTTTGTATGGACTTAAAGATCATATGAATTATTAAATTGCCTAAAGAATGGTGCATAACCCCCTCATTGAGTCATTAATGGATTAACATCATACTGGATTTCCACAAGTCATTCCTCTGAATTTATCTTATTAATGATCCCACATGAACAAGTTCTGCTCAGAACACCTCGGGCTGGATCAGTCCTGCCCTCTCAGGTTCATCTCTAAACTGATACTGGGATTTTTTTTGAAAATGCAATTATTACCCACTAGGTTTAATATCCAAAGAAGCCTAACTTTACAATATAATATAACATGATGAACTACTGAAATATTTACAGGTTTAATTTGATTTTTTCTTTGCAGTTATCTGAAATAAGAAAAGGAAGATTATGAGCAAACCTGATATTCATACAAATTCATTTCAGGCTAGATGGCTTTGTTTTGTTTTTTACCAAGGTCATAAAAGACTGCCTTAATGAGTATAATCATTCAAGACTTTTCCTGTAAACTTAATAAGAAAACCCAGCAGAACCTTAATGAAACAAGAAATGAGACCACAGGAAAAAGAAACACAAAGTGAACTCTACAAAAAGCTGCAACAGGAGGTGGGTAATCAAAGATGTACGTTGCCAATTAGATTAGTGAATTTAATTAGTATAAGCACTTCACCCATGAAAGGACAGGAGATATTATTATAAGTAGCAGGAAAATCTGCAGATGTCCTTGATGGCAGCATTTCTTAAGAACCCCATCTTGCAAATGTTGCTCAGCGTTGCAAATGTTTAATAAAGTGAATGATGGATTTAAATGGAGGCTGGGGAAGTATTGAACAAATGTGACTCAGACAAGGCTCTGGTTTAACCAACCTAAGGTATCATCACCATCTCATCCAGCCAGCAACAGGTTAAAATTTTAGGTTATAATGAGACCAAACCCTCAATAATTCTGAGAGCAGGCAGCAAAAAAAATCTTGTCTCTATATTCTGTAGAGTTTTCTCTTGAAAAGTCTCTTTTTGACAGGGAATTGTCACTTGCACAGCTACGTTTTTGCAAGGAATGTGTCTGGTTTCCCTGTGAAATAAGGCTGGTAAAATTCCCATTGCCTCAGATTTCTGGTTTTAGCAGACAGAAAAAGCAGAATTTAGAAGTTTTTGATGTTCCTCATGGGCACTGCAAACCAGAACACCATGGACCAGAGTGGATGAGCCCAGTGGAATGACCACTGTGTGTCATGGAAAGCAATCCAGGGATCCTTCCCTAGAGCTCAGTGCTCACCATGGACTTCCATAAAGTACAATATAACAGTAATTAGGTAATTTAATATCAATTAATTATATCAATTTCTTCTGTTGGAACTTGAGAAGAGCCACTGGGAGCTTTTGCTACCACATTTCCCACCAGCTCCAGGATTTCTGCAGCACTCAGAGTGTGTCATAACACCACAGTTACTGATTTATCCCAGACACTGCTCCAGCATTTGGAACAGAAGCCACAATCCCAGCACTACAAGCAATCCCCTCATAATTGTACTTAAGGTGCATGTGGCACTTGGGGACATGAGTTAGTGGTGACCTTGGAAGTGCTGGGGGAATGGATGGATGTGATGATCTCAGAGGGCTTTTCCAACCTAAATGATTCTATGAAATCTAAATGAAAACTGTGTTTGAAGGATCACCAAGGTCATTCTCATTCTTGGAAAGAAATACCCCAAACAACACATTAATTAAATGCTGATGTTCATCAGACACACAGCACTCGCTCAGGAATTTTCTAAAGATAATCACAGCTTCTTAACAAAGAAGGAAAAGAAATCCTGCAGGAAAAGAAAGCCAAGAGCTTCCAGGCACACCAAAGAAGCACAAAGTCAGGGGCCCTGTGCTGAGAAGCAGCCACAAAATCCCCCTCTGGTGCCTCAGCTCCGAACATTGCCCATGTGGAGCTACAGGGAATTTTGGGGCTGTTTTTGCCCTACCAATGATGATGTTGTTCCTCTTGCCCCTCTCCTTCACTGCATCACTCTGCAGCACACTCTGGATCTGATGTGCTGCCAGGTCAAACAGATCCAGGTAATCCTCCACCGGGTAGCGGTCGTGGAATCCATCCCTCAGCCGGATGATTCCTGAAAAAAAAAACCAAAACAGCAAAAAAAAAAGATAATTAAAATCAGCAATTATAACAACAGGGCAAGACTAACCACTGGAGCAAACCAGGGTGGTTTCACAGATGTGGCTGGCCACAAGCCAGCCAACATCAGCACGAGATCAGACCGACCAAGTGCAATCTTCAGAGAAAAGTGCCAATAATGAAGTGGCTGAGATCTGAGATACTGAATGATTACGCCATAAATTCACAGTGATAGGAAATATTTTAAGTGCTCTGTTTTGTAATCCCTGCATGAATGAGCTTGGATTTATCTTCTTCTAAATTTAGGTTTTGGAAGGAATATAGAAGATAAGATTCTACTTCCATTTGCACCCATGAAAATTGCAGTAATATTGGACTCCCACTAGATTTAGTGTTTTGAGATTGAGCACAGGCTCTGATGCCAAATATGCAAATCAACACACACTGGGAAATCATTCATGGGTTTTTTTCTTTCACAGGTATGCAAATAAAGCTCCACGGTAGTATCTTATTTTTCTCCTCTCCTTCCCTACACTCCAGGGTGAGCTCAGTATCACCTTCCCCCTGTGTTTCTCAGCATCTTGAGCCACATCCTGTGATTTTTATACTCCTTTTCCCACTCCTGCTTCCAAATCTAGTCTCACTTCTCCATTTGCTGTACATGCTCCCCACACAGGACTTCTCAGCTCTCCCTTCCTTGTTCCCACAAGGCCAATAATTATCAATTATGTGAGAGGAAAGCTCAGCAAGGGAGTTCTTTTGTCCATTGCCTCTGATTTTCCCCTTAAGGAAAGTGGGATTTAATGAGGGTAGAAGAAAGTTCAACAGCATATTTTGACTTGTTTTGAGGGGGGGGGGAAAGTGCAAGCGTGGTGCTACAAACAGCCTTGGTTGGTTGCCACCCCACTCCTGGGAACAGAAACAGTGGCAAGGAGCCAGGAGAGAGAGACAGTCAAGCTGAGACAAAGTCCTGTGGAGCATCCACCATCCCAGCAGAAGGGGAAAGGAGTGATTTGCGAAATGGGGCCTCCCCAGAGGGCTGTTTAACCTCAGCTGAAATTAGTCAGTCTCATAAAAATCCACTGAATCAGAGGATGCCATTGAACAAAGAGACTTTCTTGTCCAGCTTAAGTGTTGGAAACCAAACCAAGTTAATAGCCAGGAGCACGGGAGTCACAGCCACTCGCTGGCTGTCTCAGGTTCACTTGTGAGTGGGTTTGTCATATTCTCCATTTTTCTTTTTTTAATTTTTAAATAGTAACTGTTAGGTAATGTACTTTAAAGGCAGAATTAAAGCCACCAGGAATAAACTTGATCTTTCACTCTCAGTGGCAGACAGTTGAGATGATCAGAAGGTCAACCCCACAGATCCCTCTCCCATGAGACCACGAGCTCTGCAATGTTTCCTCATTCTCCAGCTTTACAAAACAACTTCAAAAAACCTGAATTATTCAAAGAATGTTCTCTTCAAGGATCGGCACTTTGTCCCCAGTGGCTGACCACAAGACTCTGCAAGTGGAGGGTTTGTGAATGCCAGCACAGAGATAGGAATTCACCCTTGTTCTCAAGTTAGATGCACTCCAGCCTGATTTTTTACATTCTTCTGTCTGTTTGGTAGGTCAAGTTCAGAGCTTTAGTGAGTCTTGCTGAAGTGAGGTTGGGTGCATTACCTCCTCCAAAATTCATTCCACACATTTACATTGAGGTTAGTGTAAGTGGAGGGAACTATTTGGTGTAAAACATTTTAGTTTAAGGTATCAGCTGGGTTCAGCCTTTCCTGCCAGCACTACCATGCAACACAAAATCCTCCACAGATTTTGCTGACACTCACCTTCCACTGTCCCAGGGTGCTCCAAACCCCAATGTCCAACCTGGCCTTGGGCACTGCCAGGGATCCAGGGCATGGGGAAACAAGATGGAAATTACAAGACCACATGTAGGAGAAATAAAGAAATTGAGGTATGGTCCCAAAATAAAGAATAGAAGGAACACTGCCAGTGTCCAAATGCCTCAGAAAATGTCCTTTCTTGCCTTTAGCCACAGAAACTCATTATTTTCCCATTCCAAAGAAGCTTAGAAAAGCACCAGAAGAAAGAAGTGAACAAACTCCTCATCTACCCTCCAGTGCCAATTTTTCCTGTTCCGAAGTCTGTGTCTGCCATAAATCAACAGCAAATGAGAAACAGAAATTAAGATGTCACTAAAATAAGCAGAATCTTCCTCCTGGAAACAGTAAAATAATTGAAAAATCTTTGATCTTTGATACCAAAGTCATACAAAGTGAGGGCACGCCAGCACTTAACTGCCAGACCCAAGAGGAGGAAAATCCAGTGCCTGGCTGGAATACAGAAGGCACAAAACTCAGAGAAGCAGAGAAGTTAGGAAATGAAAATGGGTCTTCAGCAGCTCATCTAATGTCTAACCACAAGACTGACCTTCCTCAGCATCCAGAGAGAGACAGGAAGCAGAAACACTCTTCAGATGGATGAAATTCTGTGCTCAGCCCCACTGCCCTGAGACACCCTTTGGAGGTGCAATCACGAGGTGTGGATGTCTTTTGCTCCAGTTGCCACAATCCCAATTATTCAAGTCTGCCTTCAGAGATGGAAATACTGGTATCATCCAGGAAATGTATCAAAAATATGTGCAGGGCCCCCATTGTGAGAGAGTTTCCTCATGCAGAGCATCTCTACTGATCAGTGTTGGCCAGAGCTGTGCCACTAATGAAGCTCCTGCCACAGCTGTATTTATTGAACCATAAGGACTGAAATTTTAAACAGTGACCCATCATTTATTGATGTAAGAAAGGCTTCACAGAATTCTGCAACACAAAGCTATGGTTGCTGCTCTTCAACTCCCCCATGACAACCTAAGACAACCTAACAGTTTCTCTTCTTGCCTTTATAAATTCAAAAGGTCAGTTTTATGCACTGTTTTTTGTTTTTCCTCAGATTTTCCGAACTGCTGCAAATAAACCAAATTAAATGGTTTCCAATAAACCAAGTGAAATGTGCATTTTCTCAAGAGGTTTAACCCAAAACGCCATTGAACCAAAGCAGGCTGGGCACCCACCACCTGGATTTCTCAAAACCATCTGTCCTAGGTTACAATATAAGATGTGCCCAACGTATGTATTCTATCACCATTTTCATGAGCTGTTGAAACCAGGTGGGGCAGTGTTTCCCTTATCTGCTGCTAATGGCTCATCAATGCCCTGCCACATGACTCACAGATAACGCCCCCGGGAGCTATCTCTGTTTAATGGGCCATCAAGGACCCATTACATGACTCATAGAATGATATCAGCCCATTGTGAGGTGCTCCACCCAGGGGGAGGAGCCAAGCATTCCCACATGGATATAATCCAGGGTTTGGGACAGCACA